>JAJMDR010000008.1:0-258022 GCA_030573655.1 Cylindricascospora bacillispora | reverse complement strand
AGCTCTCAAACATGCCAAGGACTGCTCTATGTTCAACTTACCAAAGTATGAAATAATCCATTCCACTGGTAGCACATTAGTATGTACAATACATCTCTTAATATCCTTAATATCCGTGTAATTCTCCAAAGCTCGTTGGTATAACCCTGCCTTCTCAGACAATGATGCTATCGTTGGCTTATCGTAATGTGAAAAGATAGCGTTGCCTAGAATGGCGTCCGCAACTTGAGGGGCGTGAATCAAGTTGACCTCCAAAACTCTTGTTTGCAAGTGTCCTTGGTCAGGGGTGTCTCCCTTCAACACATCTAACAACAAAGAAGTACCTTGTTGGATATGGTTTTGTGAAAAGAACAAATCTGCAACTTTCTCTACATCCAATTGAGAAGCAGTATCTGGGTTCTGGAATAACGAAATAGCAAACTCAGAAGCACGGTCTGGCGAAGATCTCAAAACTGTGGACAACAAAACTAGGTAGTTTGGTTGGAAGTTGACCTTTTGACAATATGGGATTATCTTTTCGAATTGTTGCAACTCAGCCAGCGATGATAGAACCTTTGCATGTGCATTGGCTCTTAAATAACATGCTAGAGCCAATGTACTGTCGAATGGTTTAACAATATCACCAAGCTCTTCTGAACATTCCAGCTTGTCCTCTTTCAACCATTTTTCGAATAATTGCTTTCTGTCTTGTTGCAATACTGGCCTAGCCAATTCGATTGTCTCGTCCTTATTCAACTTGCCCTTGTCTAGTAATGTAGAGAAATATAGTAATATAGGTGAAACTGCACCGGGTTCAGCATGCGCAGTCTTTAATCTGTTAATGGTGTTTTGATTTCTCAACGAGTTAGAAGAAGCAGCCACCTTCGCAGCGTTGGCATAATCTCCTTTGGCTAACATTTCTTCAAACTGTTTCGTAAATAAATCGTCGGCACCTGGGAGACCCCCTCTAGTAGCCACAGTCAACGCTAATGAAACATTGGCCAATTTGGACAATATATATGGGACGATTTTGGAAGTGGCGATTTCGACCGCTAGCACTTGACCCTTCTTGTTTATACAAGCAATACCATTGTTGTTGTTGCAATGAATTGCTGTAAAGACGGATTCTGCTGTAATTCTGTTGACAAATAAGTTTGTACCAGTTTCTAATTCGTACAAATGTATGAATCCATATTTGGTTAACAAATAAACAATACCGTATTTCTCTGATACTTGCACGGAAATAGGGAAATCATTAATTGCGTCTGGGGGGAAGAATATGTCCGTGATTTTCTTTTGGTACGTTGTTGGTAAAGACGAATCATGATCGATTTCAATCATTCTCAATTCACCTGCACCGGTCTGGACATTCCTATTACCTGTAACGAAAACCTGGACTGTTGAGCTTCCATTACCTTCCAATAATATATTCGAAAAGATGGCAACATGACCATCGATAGCTTGTGATATATTACGTTGTTTGGAGAATAATTGAATTTTACCTGCAATTCTGCCATTTTCCTGTAAAATACCCACCACGGCAAACCAGTCAGCGTTTTTATTGGCAACAAAGTTGATAATTTGGGTATTCTGTAGAGTGGCGTGTCTTGGGGTTAAAATAGTTGGCTTACCACCGACATTGCCGTCGAACACGTTGCATACAAGTATGCTGTTGGATGTCACGAAACCTAGAATATCGTTATTTAGCCATTTCCAGAAGATAACAGGCTCGTCTAACGTAAAGGACTTCAATTTGGATTTAGTCTCCAAATTGAAGATCTGGATAATAGTACCATTAGCTCTAACGGATATGACCATTTGGGAAGGGTGCATAATAGCGGAATCGCCGCCCATGTTCTTCCTTATCACATTGTTATTATTAGACAAATCCACAATGGCCACCGAATTGGTACCATTGACAGTCTCCCTGACAGTGATGTAGTGGTCACTTTCGAAAGTTGTTGATCTGAAGTCCAGAGCTTGGGAGGAGATCCCGATTGAGGTCAGGTCTACCAGCTCTGTGAAATCAATAGGTAAATCACTCATTATAAAAGAAAATGTGGTGTAAAGTTTTGGCCGTGTGAGCTCGGAACTGTTTGGGTGTTGTTGTTGTTGTCTTTGGATTTGAGTTTATTTTCTTAAATTTCTAAATATGAAGATATTCGAAGAATTTCTCAATATTCGTCGTCTCTTAAATGAACAAAAGGAATGGAATTCAAATCAGAATTGTGAGTTAAAAAAAGGTGATAACAAAAAAATAGAAAGTACCCTTTGGAACAACAACAAACAGAGAAAACTGGACAACGATATATCTCTAGAAGTTGCCCTTTATCTGAGTGAGACCGACATGCGAGGAATGGAATAAAACCGTAAAGTTCTGATCTAAATAAATGGGAGAAAATACGACAAAAGAGAAAAGTGTCCTTCTAGGTCTCTATGCTGTATTCGTATTCTTTATTTCCTCCTTCTCCCGCAGCCACATTTTCAGATACTATTTTTCCCTTCTAAAATCTCTCGTTATGTTTACGCTCCCTAAAGGAAAAAAATCCAAAGACAGGGGCTGCTAGAAAGGGAAATAAGGGCACTTCCCACGGCGGCCGCCAAACCCTAACTGGACCGGCCTGTAAGCCCTATTCATTACATAACAATCGGACACTAACGAATAAACGCCGAATATTCGACAGAAATGTTCACCGACGTGATGTGTCTGCCAATGCTAGCGCCTTCTGGCATGGTTTTTTGTAGATCCGGATCAAAGGAAGACAATAAAGGGAAAGTGGGGTAGCGCTGGCGGCCGAAAGAAAGATGGCAAGCTAGAACGGGGACGGGCACACACAGGAAAAGAGGACAACCAGAGGGCGACTTCTCCTCCAACTGTCCCCACTCTCAACGCCGCCAGCACCCGTTACCGTCCATCCCTCCGGGGTAGGGGAGAGTACGACGCCGACAGAGAAGAAAAGAGGGAAGTTTTTTAAGGGAGGTGAGCCATGCATGCATGTTGGAGGATTGAAACTTAACTCCGAACAACGAACACAGAAGAGAATTAGGCTTTCTGTGTGTGTCCCAGCATATATGACACTACAATACTTAGCGCGACTCCTTGAAGTCCCGCAACTGTTCTAAACAAAACAAAGATGGAGGAGGCGGTTCGACTATCTCTCTATATATACTGCTATTCCAGTACAAAGCATATATAATGATACACATCAGCAGATGATCCCATCCGCACTCGTCCTTGGGGTAATTGTTGCTGAGTTAATACTGCATCTGTTGCTTGGTATGCTAACCCCCTGGGGCAAATTTGCAAATAAAGTAAAAAAACGTTCTCACGTCCATCTGGATTTATCTTTCTTAACCCCGGATTACTTTAAGTAGCCTTTTTTTGAACCTTGAAATCAAAAGATTGGATTTTAGAAATCGTGAAGTATATATAAAGGTCCTTTAAATCACAAACATTAGTATTGTCCTCCATTTTCGCTCTTCTCTTGTCCGTTGCTATTCTTGTTGCCACAAAGTATAGTATAGTATCAAGTAATATTGAAGCAGTTTATCTAAAACATCGAAAATGACTAGATCTTCTACAATTGATAGGAATTCAAAAGTTTTAAATCCACAAAAGTTTATTCAAAAGGAGAGAGACTCAAGCAAGTTGAGAATCGACCAGCTTAATCTCTTTCTTGAATCAAACCCTAAAAAGCAGAAGCTAACACATTTGTTAATCGATCAACTGGTCAACGATCCTGTGTTAAAGACGGACACAAGTTATTACGACTTAACAAAGTTAGAACAAAGAGAAATCACTGTGAGGAAAATCGCTAGGTTGGCCACTTATATGGAAAATGATATTAAGACAGCTAGGAAGCAACACAGAGACCAGGATTTGATTGAAGTATTGCAAAAAAATGATGGTTCTGTTCCACCTTTAACAAATGAGGATATTGCCATCTTTGATAAGAGATTGTCTTTGGTAGCAAATATTGATCCTCAGTTGAGCACTCGTGTGGGTGTCCATTTGGGTCTATTTGGTAACTGTATTAAGGGTAATGGTACAGACGAACAGATTAAATACTGGTTACAAGAAAGAGGAGCTATTTTCATCAAAGGTATTTATGGTTGCTTTGCAATGACTGAGTTGGGACATGGTTCGAATGTGGCTCAGTTGCAAACTACTGCTGAATACAATCCAGAAAATAAAACATTTGTCATAAATACACCAGATTTGGCTGCTACTAAGTGGTGGATTGGTGGTGCCGCTCACTCCGCAACACACTCTGCTGTTTATGCCAGATTACTAGTTAATGGGAAGGACTATGGTGTCAAAACCTTCGTTGTGCCATTAAGAAACGTCACTACTTTGCAATTGATGCCAGGTATAACTATTGGTGATATCGGTACTAAAATGGGTCGTGATGGTATTGACAATGGTTGGATTCAATTTAGAAATGTCGTGATTCCAAAAGAATATATGTTGAGCAGATTTACGAAGGTTGTTCATAAGGATGATGGTTCTGTAACTGTAGAAACTGAACCCCAATTGGATCAAATTTCAGGATATAGCGCCCTATTGAGTGGTAGAGTCAATATGGTAATGGATTCCTTTAGATTCGGCTCGAAATTCGTTACAATTGCCACACGTTATGCTGTCGGAAGACAACAATTTGCTCCAGAAGAAGGTGGTGAGGAAACTCAATTGATGGATTATCCTTTGCATCAGTATCGTGTATTACCTCAATTGACTATTCCATACTTAGTTTCTCCTGCAGCCCATAAATTAATGGACACTTATTATTCGACATTGAATGAACTGTACGCTGTCTCTTCCTCTGGTGATCCAAAGGCTTTGACCACGGTTAGCGCAAAATTAAAGAATTTGTTTATTGATAGTGCTAGCTTAAAGGCAACTAACACTTGGTTGGTTTCACAATTGATTGATGAATTGAGACAAACTTGTGGTGGCCATGGGTATTCTCAATACAATGCCTTTGGTAAGGGGTACAATGATTGGGTTGTTCAATGCACATGGGAAGGTGATAATAATATTTTGTCATTAACTTCAGCCAAATCTATCTTAAAGAAATTTGCTGACGCAGCCACTCGTGGTAAGTTTTCTAAAGAGTTGGATTCTGATTCCTTTGGTTATTTAGATCCACAATTCATTCGTGCTGTTCATTTTAATCAAGTGGAAGCAAACTTGGATACCTTGGAAGATTACTACAAGGTATGGGCTGTTACGTTAGTTAGATTGTTGAAGCATGTTGCTTTAACTGTGAAGAAAACCAAGAAGGTGGATGGTGTTTCTAAACTATTAGTTTTGACATCAAAATTCCATGCTATTCATTCGATGTTAAAGGTATATTATGATAAGCTGTCTTCCGATTCAGATTCATTTGTTAGCTGTGATGTGACAAAAGAAGCATTATGGAATATCTATAAATTATTCTCAGTTTATTTCATTGATAAGCATGCAGGTGAGTTCCTACAATTCAAGATATTTACTCCTGATCAAATTTCAAAGATTGTACAACCAAAATTATTGGAGCTATTAGAATTGGTCAGGAAGGATTGTATTCCATTGGTAGATGCCTTCCAACTTCCCGATGCTATGATTAACGCGCCAATTGGTTATTACGATGGTGACATTTATCACAATTATTTCAACGAGGTGGTAAAGAATAATCCAACGGAAAAGAACGGGCCAGGTATTGCAGACTACCATGAGCTTTTGAGTACAATGTTAGGAAGAGGTTTTGAATTTGATGCGGCTCTAGGAGGGTCTGCAAAAGCTACTACATTGAATAGATTAGGAGTTTGAAAATATTGGCTTTAGTTCAACTGTTCCCTATTTTATTAAGTAATGTTTGAATATGCAAAGCTTGGGGTGGGGTTGTCTTTAATTTATTTCTTATTTACTTAATTTATATATTTATTTTAACGAGTATTATGAATTATTAGTGTATGAATATATACTATAGCCACGTAGCTGTGTTGGGTTATTATTATAAACAACCGAAATGGCCACTCAGCAGACGTTGATGAATTATATAAAACTTAGTATTATATAAGGTAACTAAAATTCATCTAGTTCAAAAGATCCTGCATCATCATTTGGAACATTTGCATATTTTCCTGATTTCGTATTTTTAGTTTTCTTATCTTTGGTGGGCAGTTCGGTGGAATATCCAACTATTTCATTTCCATCGTCCTCCAAATCTACATCAAAATCATAATCTTCACCTGAGTTTTGACTAAATGTCACTTCATCGCCATTGTAGTAACCTAATTCATTACCTGCTTCCAAATGATCTGCCCAAGACACCGTTTTAGGTGGGGTTCTACCTTCTCTAGTTGACAGCATTGATGATACAGTAGGTCTCCTTCTTTCAATAACCAACACCCATATACCAATAGAAATAACGGCAGCCAAAAGTATCAGAGATGCAACTTTCTTAAAATGACCAAATTCCTCACCTAATCCATCATTTTCATTCTCTGCTTCGTCATCATCGTCTTCTTCTTCTTCTTCTTCTTTTCCTTCTTCTTCTTCCTTCTCTTTGTCATCATTAATAACCTCATTTTCAGATTCAGAGTCACTATTACCAGGTTGAGAAGAGATAGTATCACTTTCGGTATCATCCTTCTCATCGGTGGAATTATCTACAGAATCCTCACTATGACTATCTTCAGTATCCTCCGATGATTCAGAATCTAGACTGTTGGTTGAGGTAATATAAACTTTTTTACCTGGAATACCACCATCGGATACTAGGAAATTATCGAGAGCAATATCTAATAACCCTCTACTGATCAAAGGTTTATCAAAAGGTACCATATGTGAAGCATTGAATACATTGATGAATGTTAAATCTCTCTCCGAAAGAGCATAACCAGCAGATGTTACTTCGAAGCCTCTTTTGGTCTGACCACCGACTTCATGAAGCCAATCAATCTTTTGTAAATCTTGAGAGAACCCCTTTTCGCCATTCCAAGACATTGATTCAAGCATATCCAGGACACCCTTAGTATTGCATATCAAATCTTTATCTCCCGTATATAATAGAACACGAATTCCGGATTGTACTAGTTGAGGCAGAAAATTAATAGAAGGTTTTAAATCTTTAAAAGATAAGTGCTCTCGTATGTTTGAGTTACACTCCTGCCAAATATTATGGTCTTTTGACTTAATATTCAATGCTGATAAAACATTTTTATTGTTAAGAAATTTAGAAACATACGAAATATCAATTGGCCAATTAGCGCCGCAATATGGCATTTCGTCAATTAGGTTATAATTGTATCCATTTAAACAAGTTTTTTGGGATGTTCCAACTGCCTCACTAGTTTTATTTCCAACCTTTAAAATGTCCTCTAGTAAGTGTTCACAACTGTCATATGTAAATTTGGATTTTTTGTTTGAATCAGAATTTATTTCATTTTGACATTTCTCTTGTTGTTTTAGTATGTTTTGGAAATCAGGTGTCGTTTTGGGAGACACTATTAGGTTGTCTAAGGCAAATGGTAGGTAGGAAAGAGATTGTGTAACAGGATCAATCCATCCATTTCCAATGATCAATGAATCTAATTCAAATGGTTCGCCATCTCCTTTTAGCATTTCGTTGTTATACTCCAAAATGACCTTGGAAATATAAGGAATATATTGACCTGCATAACTTTCACCGGCAATAATCAATTTCTTCGATTTATCTTCTGGAAAAACAGTAAAATAGTGTTTTAAGAAACTTAAACAATCATGGGCTATTTGATCTAGATTGGTATCCAAGAAATCTTGGTTTGTATTGTCGGATGAGGATGGCGTATCCTTTTTATTCATCATCGAGAAGCCAGTGCCAACAGGTTGATCCAGATATAACAAGTCTACTCTTGTATGCCATGATCCCTTGTTTAAATAAACTTCACCTTTAGAGTTTATCCTAAAAGGTCCGTTTTCTACTAACGCGCCATCCATAGATGAGCAACCGGGCCCACCATTCAGCCACAATATCAAATGATCTTTTGGTTCAGCAGTTCTTTCGGAAAATTTCCAAAAAAAGTACTTCTTGGTATCACCATTATCATTAAAATCCAAAGGTATGAACCCTGAATACATTTCAGGTACTTGGTACTTAGTTTCAGCATCGTTCAGTAATTTCGAGACACCAGGTAATGATTCATACTTTACCTCAAAATCAGACCTACTTAAAAGCTCAGAGTTCTCTGGAACAGAAGACGTTAGAATCGTATTTATAAACAGCGAAAAGATGAACAGTATAGACCTCCATTGGTTGCGTTGCCTAGTAGCATTATAGAACATCTTGGCTAGCTAGCTAATATTTCTCTTGTCCTGGCAGGCCTTCTTTAGCAATTTTCTTTAATGAGAAAAAAATAAAGGAGACAAAGGGATATAGCTATTGTTTTATGCACAAATGGTAGTAATGCAACATATATTGCGATATCAGTGACACACTACAAGCGATAGTAACGAATTTCTTATCTTCCAACCTTCCTGCGTTTTCGAATATCTGACATAATCATGTTCAAGGTTTAGATCTTATTTCTTTTTTTGCTTTTTATTCCCGTCATCACTTAGAGACCTATATGTGGCGCTAGCAATATACTGTCAGGTGATATGCCGAAGACATGTTCGGGTATTTTCGGCAGCAGGTCAATCCAAATAGGAAATAGGACGGTAGAGCATTCCTCGAGGACAATATCTTTCAATTTTTCCGAAGGGAAAATTGAAACCCAGAGAGCTGTTCGAAGTATTTTCGAAGAAACTATCGTACCTTCTGCATGAGCAATAAACAACTTTCAGTCTTCGTTACAGGCATGACAGAAAATTTCAATATTCAAAGTGCAACAAAGGCTGGTGGTAACAACAACAGTTTGGCACAACTTTTTGCCAATGCCTTTTGCTCTTCTTATCAACTGGAATGACTCTTAGATATTTACAATTTTCTCTTCGTTCTCTCTAGGCTTTTTTTCTTTCTCATTTTCTCACCTACATGGACTTAACTTTTTCTTAGTTCAATAATGGCACATATATATATGTATATGTAATTGGAGATAGACCGTCTGTTCTTCCCACCATATGTATAGTTTCTTCTTTTTAATTTATTTCATAGTAACTATTCCAAAGATTTTGCGTTTATTACAAGACACCTAAAAGCTGTTTGTTGTAAGTAGCAATATAACATCTCATCCATCGATCTCGTTTTCAATATGACTTTGCCAGATTCTAAAGACTTGACTCACTTTTTTTCTGAAGAAACAAGAGCACGTAAACCTTCGCCATTGAAGACGTGTATTCATTATTTCCAAGATCCAAATGTCATTTTCTTAGGTGGTGGTCTACCGTTATCTGACTATTTCCCATGGGATAACGTTAACGTTGACTCTCCGAGACCGGATTTCGCCAAAGGTATTGGTGCTCCAATTGATCCTGAGACAAACGAGATTATAAACTTCACTATAAATAAATCTAAGAAAGCTGAAGGCTCTCACGACATCCCATTGGCTAGATCCTTACAGTATGGTTTCAGTCAAGGTCAACCAGAATTATTGGATTTCTTAAGAGAACATACTAAATTGATTCATGACATGAAATACAACGACTGGGATGTCGTTGCCACTACTGGTAACACCAATTCTTGGGAATCGACTTTAAGGGTCTTCTGTGACAAAGGGGATGTTATTTTAGCTGAAGCACATTCTTTTTCTTCCTCTTTGGCGTCTGCTGAAGCTCAAGGTGTTATTTGCTTCCCTGTTCCAATTGATAACCATGGTATTATTCCATCCAAGTTAGAAAACATTATGGCTAATTGGACACCTGGCGCTCCGAGACCAAAATTATTGTACACCATTCCAACAGGCCAAAATCCAACTGGTTCTTCTTTGGCTGATGAAAGAAAAGCAGAAATTTACAAAATTGCTCAGAAATACGACTTCTTGATTATTGAAGATGAACCATACTATTTCCTACAAATGGATGAATATATTCAGGATTTAGGGGAAAGAAAGAAGGTCTACGACGACAATCACCAGCACAAGCATGATCATGAAAGATTTTTGAAATCATTAGCCAAGACCTTCTTATCCTTAGACACAGATGGAAGAGTCATAAGAATGGATTCTTTCTCTAAGGTGTTGGCACCAGGTACGAGATTGGGTTGGATTACGGGTTCTTCTAAGTTGCTTTCTGCATATGTCTCTTTGCATGAAATGACAATTCAAGCTCCAGCAGGTTTTGCTCAATCTATTGTTAATGGTACATTAACTCGTTGGGGTCAAAGTGGCTATCTAGAATGGTTAATAAACTTGCGTCATGAGTACACTCTAAAACGTGACTGTGCTATTGATACTCTACATAAATATTTGCCTAAAACCAAGGCATTCTCATTTGATCCACCAGTTGCTGGTATGTTTTTTACTATCAACATTGATGCCAGTTGTCATCCAAAATTCCAAGAGAAATATGGATCCGACCCTCATAGAATTGAATTAACAATTTATGAGAAATCTATTAAATCTGGTGTCTTAATGGTCCCAGGCTATTGGTTTAAAACTGAAGGAGAAACAGAACCAGCTCAACCAGCAGATTCTAAGGAAGTTTCTAATCCTAACGAAATCTTTTTCAGAGGGACATTCGCAGCTGTGTCTCCTGAAAAATTGATTGAAGGTTTAAAGAGGATTAGTAATGTTTTATATGAAGAATTTGAAGTGTCTGATTAGGGCTGTTCTTTTGGTAGATATCTAAATTATTTGTTCTTTATCTGAATGAAGCAATGCGTTGGTTATGAAACTTTAGAGTAATTTATACATACTTATATACAGCAAATAGATATATTCAGGTGTTAAAAATAGTACTCTTACAGGAAACCAAGCGCAAGCATATTATTTAGATGGATAGGTGACGGGGGTGTATATATATCCATTATAATAATACAAAAGTATTGGGATTTAAACTATGTACTTTGAGAAGGTTCAGTTCCGGCAACAGTATCTAATATTTCACAATTGGGGTGTATAACATAAACGATTTGTTGCTCAAAGTTATCACTGCCGTCAACGGCGGAATCCGGTCCTAAGTCTTGTCTTGTGCCTCGAATCTCCATTAGCACTCTATCTCTTACTAGACGTTTTAAAACCTTGTATGCTAATTTTCTTTCAATCCAGTATTCCTCTTCAGAACTCAAATCATTCTCTCTTTGTAATAAATACCAATCTACGATATCAGTTGCTGTAAGCTCAGATCCACCTTCTCTTTCTACTCCAGTAATCTTTTGAACAATTAAGTTCATCATTAAAACGTATTTGTCGTATGTAATGGTAGATTTCTTCTCTTTTTTATGAGATGATTCATCTGATGTAGATGTTGCAGCATTGCTATCATTAAACGTGTCATTATTAGTATTATTATCGTCACCTTGCTGTTCATTATCATCAAGTTCGTTATCGACTTCTATATCGTCCATATCAACTCTGATAATACTTTGTCTCAATAGATCATAGGCTTCAGCAATAAACGCAGGTGTAACTTCATCCACGCAATTAGCTCTTGCAATAGCTTCGGATAATCTTATCATACTCTCTAGTTGTCTTACTGTCATTCTATAACTCGATCTACCGTAACCTTGTGCATCATCTCTTCTTAGTTCTTTATATTTCTGAACCAAAAAATTCCTGGCTTCTTTTGTTAAAATTGGTTTAAAGGTTTTTGCATATTTGATATATCTACGCAATTGTTCTGCTGAATATGGGGGATCCACTGCTGCGTCTCTCTTCATGTGTAAATCAACAATATGTGAAGCTAGCTCACTATCAATCTTTTCGTTACAATCATCCAATATAACAAAAAATAAATCGAATCTGGACATAATAGGTGCTGTCATATTTTGATTACCTCTAAGGGAAAGTTTTCGATTATATCTACCTCCGATGGGATTTGCAGCTGCGAGAATCGATGTACGTGCATTTAAAGTTGCATGAATACCTGCTTTCGCTATGGATATAGTCTGTTGTTCCATAGCTTCATGAATTGCAACCTGATCTGAAAGATCCATCTTATCAAACTCATCAATACAACAAATACCGTTATCCGCAAGCATTAATGCACCTGCTTCGATTGTAAAATCACCTCCTTCCTCATCTCTTACAACAGCAGCTGTTAAACCAGCAGCAGATGATGCTTTACCTGATGTATATACTGATCTAGGTGCAAAATTACAAACGTATTTTAAGAATTGGGATTTTGAAGTGGATGGATCACCAACAATACAAATATTAATATCACCTCTTAATTTGATACCTTCCACAGTAGTTTTATGAACTCCTCCTAGCATTTGTAACAAAATACCTTTTTTTACTGATTCATGACCAAAAATAGCAGGTGCGATAGATCTGACTAGTTTATCATATACATACTCATCTTTAACCATCTCTTTTAATTCATCAATTTCATTGGAAGTTAAACTATTTAGGAAAACTTCTTGATCTCTTTCATGATCTAAATAGACATCATTTGACTGCACATTTGACATTATATTTCCTTCTGGTCCTCCTGTAGATTCATTGGCATCAAGTGAGGTTATATTAGAACCCACACTTATAACATGACAGGCCAAAAAACAGATTTTATAGGTCAAATCGCGTACACCAAGAGAACGTAGACCGCTGACACCACTATTTAAGCCTTCAGAACTTCTAGCAATACCTCTAGTATCTAGAGAAGAACTAGGTTTAATACCAGGTAGACCCAATTGGCTTACATCCGGAACAACAATTTCAGTACCGGTAAATCTGCATCGATCCCCAGGCTTAGCTCTATCAACACAGTCTCCTCTTAATATTACATCTAAAGTTCTTGGCATAGAACCGGTGGGAATTTCGTTAGCATTTTCTTGAATTCTCACTCTTTGCCAGTCTAAAAATTTTGACCGTGCGACATTTAAGGTCCAAAAAGCTCTATTTTCACATGAGGGATTTGGACAGTAAGTAGGTTCAGTATATTTGAAAACTTGTTCCACATTATCAACTACAGCACGACATAAATCACATGTAAAACTTGCTTTGTATAATTCTGGACGGACCTCGGATGTTCTGGTGACAGTACCTGAAATGCTCAACAAACATCCAATCTTCTCAGCTCTTATATCACGAATTCTGTGAATAGTGGGTAAGTTGAATATACAAATTTGTAAAACCCTTTCCGATTGCTCAGGGCTATTAGTCGTTGTAGATTTAGTAGCAAAGGCAGAAGTACTATTAGTCTGGTCGTTTCCGGTCGTATATGAATCAGTATTCAGAGAACTTCCTATTCCTTTATTATTAGTATCAGTATTTTCATTGTCTGTTGGATGCATATTAAAGGTGTCTGATGTTAATAATAACTCTGGTGCATATTTTCCTATGACTCTTTTCAAACCTTTTTGTAGGAATGGCAGAAATCTATAATACTGCTCAGATATAGCCATGGCTAACGCACCATTTTCTCTCATTGATAAATGTTGGTAATCAATATAAATAGTGCTCATGTCATACATCCTCATGAATTCAATCTGTGCCATATACACTCGTTCGTTGATACCATGGTTATCCATTGAAAACTCTTCCAAAAAGAGTTCAAAAGCTTCACGAACTTTTTCACCGGTAACATCATCTACCTTTTTGACATGATTCACAGTTCTCCTCCGGACCCCTTGAATAGGGTAACTATCTAGCATTTCTTGTGTAGCTTCCTCATCATTGAATGATCTCTGAGAACTTAACTGACTAGGATCGGCACGAGTTACTCCAGCTCCTTGAGGTAAAGAAGAACTTGGGAACTGAATTCTGGAATCCATTTGGGAATCATGTTCAAAACCAGTGCTACTACCATAGATACCTCCAAACGAAGAAGGTGGAGGTGATGATTGGGAGGGCCCGCCAGATGGTGTATGTTGTGGGAATGACGACGGCATGATTATTGGATTATATTTCTATGACGAAAATAAAATATAATTAATATAGTTGTTAAACCAATCTCTCGTGCTTATAACACTTTAGAAGTTATTATTGTTTGTCTGATTAGATCTTAAATTGTATTCTCAATTTTTTTAATTTTCATTTTTCGAAGACAACCACACCAAAATCCAATAAAGTTTCCTAAAAGAGCTATATAACGACATATATGATAACTGTTAATAACATAATAGTTAGATAAATTGAAAATTGTCGATAATTGTAATGAATAATTAAGATGATTATTGATTTAGTAGTATGTGTAGAAGGTTAATACATACGCTGATTGGTTGTATGTTCTATATAATAAATGGCATAAGAAGTGGGTTCGATATCTAAAGAATATTTAACCACATCATCAGTTTATATACCAATTGGTGAGTACAATTAATGGATCTTTAATATACTCTTCTGTTCAATATTGCTTACTGTCAATAATACGTCTTAGTATTGCAACACTTTGTTTTGTTATCGCTTAATTAGCAATCATAGTATACGATAACTAATAATTGTGTATTAGTTCCTTCAATGCTTGGTATTCCTACACTACAACTCCATGTTATACAATCAATATGTGGCTGACATATTACTCAAACTATTCCTATGAATGTTTCCATTTTGTATCCAGGTCACCAGATCAGGAGGTATAAAATATAATATTAAAAATATTAAAAATATGAGCGGTACGAGAATCGAACCCGTGTCTCAACCTTGGAAGGGTTGAATGATAACCACTACACTAACCGCCCAGAACTGTTGTTGTGCTACTTAGCAGAATCTTCTTACTGATTCTTTATGATTACTGAAAACAAATATGATGCTGGATTGGCAATTAACACCAAATGTGGATCCACAACACCAATGTTGTAACAAAGTGTGTTAGAAGCTAATTGATTGTTCTCATCATATAGTGTAAAAACTAGAGCTATCGTTAAATTCTCTTATGACTTCTAATCCACTTCAAGTTATATTTATTATGTAGCATATGTAGACAATCAGATTATAAAGTAATAAGTAACTTGCTAATGTACACAAACAATTAGGAATATCTAAGATGAATAAACTTAGACCTCAGATATGTGTAGATTAAAAGAATAGTCATGTATATTAGAGATCATCATGGGACAAGGAATTACAGATGACGATAATAAATATTGTCGCTGATTTTGTAAAATTATACATATCACAAATAACAGGTACGTATATTTAGAAAGGATAGAAGCTATTTGGAAATAGTGCGGTGATATTACATTCTAGGAGTCATGAGAAAATGGGGGGGTAGTCTAATTCGAATACAGAGATATAACCTTATACTGTCTAGGACAAACAAAACACTAAATTGGTTGAAATCACAACTTGTGGATTATTTATTAGTGATAGGAACAATGAAAAACTAAAAGATCGCTCTTCTACGTGAAATAATATTAACAAACTCTATACTATCATTCCAGACACCACGGACAAATTGGCAGTACCAGTTCCAGTTTGTGGAACATTAAAGTTCAAATAATTAAAAGTGTAACCCAAGTAACCGTACTCTTTTAAATGAAATATTATAAATAATGTACATAGAAATACAAAAAAATCCCAAAATATTGACACATTACATTGAATAAAATCGGAATTTGATAAGATAAACGACACCGATTGCTAAACCTTCTCGTATAAATATAATTGCGTCTAATGCATGTTAACTAATAATACAACCCATCATAAATCATATTGAATTAAGTTAATCTAACCTTCAGCATGATTTTGAATTAATCTTAGATTATACAACAATCCAAAAGAAAAAGTGGTTTTACGTGTATGTCCTTACCGTTTTGCCAACTAGTCTATTTCAGTGACATTAGAAAATTATACTGTCTAAGTTGCAATAGCAATGTTCGTGTCGCCTTAATTTCTGTAGAAATGCTTAAATAAAAAATTAAAATTCATAATCCATACTTATAATAATAAAACAAAACTCCCAATACTTAAATCAGTTTACTCTCCCTAGATATCTACTGATGATGAATGTATAATTAATAATTTTAAAAAGAACGTTATGATACGTTTGGGAATTTGGAACTCTTACAATTTCCGGTTAACGCATTCTTGGGGAAAACATAACCACCGTCTTTCCAACTTGTTAAGTTTGCATTCGTATAAACATTCAAGTGGCTTTGGATATAGTCATACGTAGGGTAGCCTTCTGGATCACACGTAATTGATATATTATTTTTTGGTTGGTAGACTCTCACATAATCAATTGACATTGTAACGGGGAAATAAATGGATTGCCAATCAATATAGGCCCAATTATTAGATATACCCAAGTTCATAATAATAGACATGGGTTCTTTACTCAATTGTCTCCAACCAATATTCCCATTTGGATGCAGTGCCTTTGCATGTAGAGTCATTGTTGGATCATCTCCAACAAACCAACGAATATACCCATCATCATCATCATTCAAATACTCCAGAGAGAATTTTTGATAATACCCGGAACCAGGACCATATTCATGCCAAGTAACATTTAATGTTGTAACAGCAGAAACAGCCTGTTGGAATGGTCCACCAGTATATGTATTCATAACAGTGGTAGTAAAATTGTGAATTTCGACGAAATCGTAATCGGGAATATACCAAATATCAAATGGTGCGACTTGTAAGGACTGAGACGCTACACCAACACCCAAGCCTGTATCAGCTTCGGCTTCTAAGATATCGATTTCTGGAGCACCTCTTCCCACACCTGGGTTTGGGTGATCTTCATCATCACAAACACATGCACTTAGTTTTTGGCCCGGTAAGTAAGAAATACCATCTGGAGATGATTGATTTGGAGTAATACCTGCATCACAAGAGTCGTAAGAATAAGGCCATACACCCTCCGTGGAAGCCAGATAGCCCGGCCTTGCCAAATTTCCCATTGTCCAAAGACCTGGCCACAAACCAGATACACGACCATAATTTGGTAAATTAGCAGATACCTCAATTATACCCTGAGTGAAACACAATTTATTCCAACTCTGTACCATACCTGATCTGTAGTATAAATCATGGGTCTTGTATGCATCCATCCGTAATTTCAAAGTACCTTCCTTTGTAGTAACTGCATCAGGGGAGTACCATTCCAAATCCTTAGTAGCATCATAATGAATATCTGGTGCAGTCCAAAATTGGTCATCACCATCGTAAAACGTTCTACCTTCAGCATTGAATTCATCAGAAAATACCAACTGCCATTTGGAACCATCTCTGGCCGTTCTGGTATAAGCACTGGACGGAGTATCAGGATCAACTAGACTTGTTCTTATGGCGGATAATTGAGGGTATCTATACAAAGATAATGGTTGGGCAGCAGATGTGTTTGTGCTATTAGAAGCGCCCATAAGATGCTGTGTAGCGTCATGTGGAGCATGCTGAACAGCACCTGAGAAAGTTAAGACTGGTATAATGACAAATACAGCGACAGCACCACCTATCAATAAGAAAATACCAAGCCAGCCTCCGAAAACTTTCCTATCCATGTTTTTAAAATCATTAACAAATCTCTTTCGGTCTAACATTGCTTCTTCTTCAGGATCTGGGTTATGTAAAGCGTCATCTTCTTCCTTCTCATGAATTAACAAAGGGAAAGATGAGGTTGGATAACCACCAAAAGGTGAGAAATCAGGATCTCCAAGGAAATAACTGGTAGACATTATGGATTCATTTTTGTAACAAAATCCTTCTGACTTAATTGAGGATGACATTTGATTCATATTATTTAGTTTACTGCTTATTGATGGTAGTCGTTGCTGCCCCAGTAATGGATACCTATCGAACGGTAATGGTGCTTTAACATCTGTCTGTGAAAAACTTCTTGTTGGGGTAGAGGTACCTTTCCTCGGTGTTGTCAGATTAGAAAGATTAGCTGATTCGTAATTATTATAAGGATTTACTAGAAGTTCGCCTGTTTGGAAATAATTGGGATTTAAAGATGAGCCTCTCATATTGTTATTACTAGTATTCCCATTTTTAGAGTAGTAGCCTTTGTAATCCGAGTTATAGTTTCGTTTTTCATTCCTTCTAGAATTGTCTTTTTCAGTGGAAGATGAATCGTAATGCATAGAAGATGATTCACTTGGTCCTATTCTCATAGTGTCTGAAAAATTCGAAGACCCAAACTCTTCTTCACTGCCCATGAACGGATCTCTCACTCTACTTGGGCTATCTCTGATGTGGCTGCGGTCCATCGATTTATCAGGACGTATCAAATAGTCATTGGAATTATCGCCACTTCTTACAGATTCGCTCGATTGCGTAGTAGTCGTTGACGAAAACGAATCGGGGACTTCTTTCCCATTATTTGTCAACTTCCTCACCACCATTATATGCTGGTGATATAGCTTTTATCGATATATATATATTATACTTGATTCTATTTCGATGTTTGTCAAAGGAATCTTTCCTATTTTCCTCCTTTAAAGACAAAAGCTTTTTGATTTTTTTTGATTTTTTTGAACAACAGAAAGAACAGAAGAATATATGGTTACTGGTGCAATATCCTTAATATATAGCTGGAAGGCTTTCTTGTTTGTACGGCTCTTTTTTATTATTATATAATTCCTCTTTTAATCCCTCTTTCTATCCTTTTTTTGTCACCTAAAGAGAGAAAGAAAAAAACTTGACTTCACAAAAACTGGATAAAGGCTTCTCTATAAAAAGAAAAATATAAATAAAAAAAAGTTCGAAGAAATTGAACGGAAAAATAATGATCTGTCTGAGTTAGAAAGGAATCTTATCTTAGAATACTCTATTCTGTGACGTTATCAGATAGAATGATATGATATAACTGTAGAGTTCCTTTACCGGAGAAGCACGATAATAATTAGCTATACGTATTGTGTGTAAAAACTATGTAATTCCGTGAACTATGTTGCTGATGTGTGTGTGTTTTCTCTTTTAAAAAGCGTCTTTAGAAGGATTATTGACGAAGTTTTTGTTGGTGAGAGAACACGGATCAAGAAAATATATACTAAGAAGACATCAAACGAAGTTAGAGAGAAGAGAAAATTATATATATATACTACTACAGACGATGAAAAACGAAAACTGTTTCGTCTTGACACTAAAAATAGTGATTCCTAGAAATATTTACAACGCATTTAAATCCACCATTTGTTCTAGTTCCTTCAATAGACATTTTCTATCATCCGTATTTGGCCGTCTCCCCAATAGAGAGATAATATAATCTCTTTCTCTCTATTCCCCTTCAGTTGCAAAGCTTCTGCCCATTCCACTCCTGAATGAGATATTAAATATACTAAAATAGAAAATACATAATAAGAATAACAATAATTACATAGAACCACACTTTCCTTAAATTTTCTTTTGAGAGGCTCCCGCCGTCTTTTACTGCCCCGTCGCAGGTGACAGCGGTCTGTAGGTAAAAAGCCCAAAATGCTCAACGTAGGATTTTTGATTAATCATTCCACCCATATGAAAAATATCCCGTTGGGGGAAAACCAAAATAACCCACAGTCGAAATCCATTGCTGTGGTCAATTTATACGGGCAGGAGGTTTAAGGAATATTAGGAGAACAAAAAAACCCGGCACATGTGATTCGCGCCGTGTTTTTCCTCGACAGAGAGATAACAGAAGAACTAAATATACAGTTCATTGGCCGCTCCGGTGTTTTCCCCAATTCGGCAAAGTTATGTGTATGTATGTTCGTATGGAAGAGAGAAGGGGAGGTGGTGTTGCTTGTTGCTTATTTCTCTATTCCACTGCATTTGCACGGGAAATTTGGTGCGGGCAGCCAGGGGAAGAGACGTGCAAGCAATTGGAATAATCGCGGTGCTGTGTTTTACTGAATTCTTGCATGTGGACTCCAGTGACTTGGATATGCTGCAAATAACTTCGGACAGGGTCAGGCGGGGCAGTAAAGTGCGTCCATCGACTAGGTCCCATGATTAACAACTATTCGTGTTCGATTTACCAGAAGTCCTTCGATGGTTGTTTTTTCTGCGTTGGTCATTCTTACGTGTCTAAGACAAATATTAGCAGCCGCATGAACGAGCAGATCTCTAATTGTTCAGGCGCCTTGTTTGTATAGTGTGTTCAAAAGAAAGAATCGAGTCTAATGTTTATGAATTTATTAAACAGTTATATATAATTTACACATATTGGGTCGAAGGATATCAATGCAGACAGGTATATACGTAGGGAGGGAGGGTTTCACAAGTCTTCTATTATGGACGTCCCTCTTGGAGACCTATTAAGCAGTTCTCTATACCTGTCGATTTCTTCGTCTTCCATCTCCTCCAATACGGGTGAGTGGCATTCCACTTGTGAGGTCAATTCCTCAGTTGTAGCAAGGGACTTTTCTTTTGTCGCCTTTTCAGATTGCGGCGTCAATGTGAAAGAAGCCGGGGGGACAATTGGACCTGTTGAAGTCTCGGATGGCTCATTAGAGAAGGTGATGTTGATCTTTTTAACATGACTGTTGCCATCCATCTCAGTGTTTTCCCTTCTTTCAAGTCTTGCCATCTTCTTTTGAGCTATTAATTTGTCTTTTTTGCTTTTTATTCTTTGAGCTTCCATTATTTGATCTTTCTCATAACTACTGTTGTCATGGTATGGATGGTTGTGAGGGTGACGGTTGTGACGACGATCTTTATGTATTCTACCTGTGTTAGGCGACGATGGGCCTGATGTTTTGTTTCTTTCGATTGCGGAAGGTGAGCTATTTTCTGCATCCTGGGTCTTTTTTTCTTCAGACCATTGAATCAATTTGTCTAGTCTATCAGTGGTCTCAGTAGATGGCGCACAGACTGAATTTAATTTCTTCTCAGGACGATGCCATTCTTGATTCTTAATCAAGGTCAATTTCAGGGAAGCATATTCATTGCCTGTTTGTTCATCAGTTTGGACTCCTAAATTTACAACATGGAAGTCCTCGATTTCACCAGCAGCAAACTCGAATTTCTTGTTTATGGTTTCATTGTCCCCAACTATATTCAGGAATTGTCCCTTAGAATCTAGTTCAAAGCTGAAATCACTGTATAGCTGCTTGGTTAATCTTTTGCCTAACAATTGTCTCCAATTGGTCTCATCGATTTCCTTGTAGTGGAAGGGTTCTTCTGTTTCCACAATGTATCTTCTGTTAAAGATGTCTTGAACTATCTCACGTCTTTTGCGTGGTACCCAGTTTTGACGTTCTTCGTCACGATATGATTCAACCGCAGAAGTCAAATCTGTTCTTCTAATAGACTTGAACAGTTTTAATTCATACCCCCTGTCTACTTTTTGTATTTCGTAATAGATATATCTTTCTGGTAAAGATCTCCTTCTAATGACAGGATACTGGTTCATTGGGTAATAAAATTGTTCGTATCCAGCATTGATTCTTGGTGCTATTGGATGGTAATCAAAAATGCAGGGTGATGTAATAGAGGAAAACATTTCAACTTAGTTATATGACTATTGTACTTTTGTTTCGATTTTTCAAATATATATATATATATATATGCTTGCTTTGTTAGCTTGTATATTCTGATGATCTATTAGCATTGACAACATTATAAGAGATTTTGAGAAGCAGATGGATATTTAAAATTGGGAAAACCTTGACCTTTTATATGTGATAAATTTCATGGACTTGACGGGTGGCGTATATAAGATGTGGAGGGGGCTAATGTATTAATGTCATTTGTAATCACAGTTTGAGCCCTCCCTGACATTCTGGTTACTTCTAGCATTTCCAATCCGTTCTTTTATTATCACGTGTAAACCTAGAAACTTCTCGAAGAATATGGAAGTAAGTAGCAATTTCCCTGTAAAACCTCGCAGAGATTAAATAGCAAGCGAAGATGAGAAAGAGTTAGGCATCATATGTCAGACAGCAGTATATTAAGATCATCCAGTAAATATATCCATTAAATTACAGATAACACCCCTCCACATGATGATACGTATGAGTCCTCGTAGAAATTTAGGACGAATTTTGTACAGTAATATTCCACAATTGTCACCTACAAAATCGTTTCTTTCTGCGTCTAGTCCTTCACCTCTTTTAATCCATCTTCTAGCAGGACAAAGATCCCATTTATTCCACCATTTGAAACGTTGACATAATGAAATGCGGTCCAAGTTTTTATTCAAGGGGCCTGCTGGTCCTGAAATGTATTTCCACTGGACTGGACACCATTTTTGGCGCTTATCACTCCATGGTAACTGCTTATCACCCCAGCCTCCTCGAAATTCTAACCAATCAGTCCCAACAGACTTAGCTAACTCATTGCATGCAGAAAGTGTGTTACCCTTAGTAATTGAATATCCATAAAAGTTTAACGAAGGGTCCCATAATGGACCACGATCCGTGAAGTCACTTAATGGCATAAAGAAAAATGGGACATCATGTGGATGCTGGCCTGCTGATGCGTAATTGGCATGTGTTCCTCTCGCACTAAATATAACTGGACTTGATATCGGAATGTTCGTTAACTTCCCGTTAATTCTTCTTAGTCTTTTCATTTTTTCTATTGCTTCAAATTGATATGCACTACCTCCTCCATGCGCACTCATCCACAAATATTCTGGTTTGCCCTTATAGAATCGTACCAATGAATGTTCCCAATCGCCAACATGATTTCCCCAAGGACCTTGACCCATAATGAACGGACCCCAGTTAAAGGGATAGAAATAAAACCAGAATGCATCCACCCAACCATTTCCCTTATCTACTACCACTAGGACAGCCGGACCTTTTTTCAAATGACCTGTAGCATATTCAGGACGATGGCCTAATAACCAGTCCGGATCAGCATCAAAATCATCCAAACTCGTCAAGTAGGTCCCCTTGCTTGGTATTTCTTTTTTAGTCCCGTTGGGGAAAGTATAATTATATGAGTTCTTTAAATCACTTAACTTCGTAATATTTCTTACTAATATGTATTCCAAAGTGGGATCTCTTAATTCAAAATGGTTTATATATTCTCTTATGTCTGCCGGCCAATATTTTTCTTCGCTATAAAGGTATACTAATGGACAATTATCAATTACGTATTGTGGTATTTCTGTTGAAGACATCAAACTCTTGTTTTCGTCCGTTATTGCTGATGGTGGTAAAATCGGATTATGCCTCATATCTGAATTATCATGTATATCATGTAAATCCTGTAAGTGTTCTGGAACTTGAAGGATATCCCATTCTGAGTTGCTCTTGAAAGCCTCACAGAGACACAGGGATGCTAATATAAACACCGGTAACAAAAACATCATTTGGCAATTTCCATGAATGAATAGTCTGAAGGGTTCGCTTTATCTATAAAGCTGAATTATAATAGAAAACAAATGTCTCTGAGTTGGAGATAGAATGCACCTCTTTTATGTTTATAAAAATATTCTGGATCTTTAATTCATGAACTCTATTGACGTTACAAAATTATTTCCTCTATTTTAATATACACGATATATTTTGGCGTCGAGGTCCTCTACTTTATATTTAAAGCAGCAATGTGATCCATTGAATTTATTCCTTCCTCCATTTGTTTCTTTAATTTTATGTTTAGAGGCGAAAGCCTCATTTACAAGTTTCATGGCTTGATTCGCTTAAAGAAAAAAAAGACTGACTGCTCCGTTCCGTTGCATTAATTCTATATACTTAGTCTAAATAAATAATAAATACAACAAAAACGATTTTTTCGCTTTTTAACGTGTTACAGTGACTCTATTAAACCTTCGAAAGTATTGTTATGAGAAAGCTTCCAATTATCTAAGTACTGACTTAACTCTGAAATACGTACATTGAAGTCAGAATTTTTGGATATGGATTGCATTAGATCTTCACATTTTCTCACAGATTTGTACCTATCTAAGCCCTTTGTGTTAACCAGATAAATATAAAAATCTATTATACGCTTACGTTGTTTGTACAACTTTTCATAGTTTTTTCTCCACGATTTTTCGTTGGCACGATTTAAAGAATGAATGGATTGATTGTTATATTTTGGATTAGGTGTGAACCATTCATAAACAATTTCTTCAATTGAAGTAATAGCCTCGTTCATTTCAAATATTGGTTTATTCTCGGCTACACCTTCTAATGATGATCTAAGTAAAATTTCATTTTCCCTATTATATGACAAACTATCTTCAGTTTTCTGTTTGACCTTTTTTTGACTAGCATTTTCTTCCTGATAATCAAGTATTTTATCATTTTTACGTTTCAATTCGGAAACCTGGTTTATTTGGTCTGCTAAAACTTTGAATTTTGAATCCACCAGACTATTCAACTTCTTCTCAATGACAGACTCAATAATATTATTCATTCTTAAATTCAATTGTTCCCACTTATCCTCGAATGTCTTAGCTACTTTACTGTTAACCAATTCATTGATCATATATTTTAATTCTTCTTGCATATCTTCGTCACCATCTGCCTCTTCGTCTTCGTCTTCCTCCATACTACTTTCCTTGCTATCCTCTTCATCTTCTGAAGCGCCAGCAACAGATAGAAGTTTGAAAACATTTGGTTCTTTAGTTTTATTTTTCTTCACTTCGCTTTTATTTGAAGTATTTTCATTCTTGATTGATATATTGTCCTTTTCATTTTCGAGCTTAATCTTGGAGACGTAATTATCCAATTGTTCATTATTCGAATTTTTAATTTTGTCATCGATAATAGATTTCAATGAATTTAATTGGTAAAAGATGTACTCTCTTGAAGATTTTTTCATCTCCAGTTTTTGGAATATTTTGCGCAACATATTAATAAATATCTCAAAATTTGAGGACGTCTGAAATTGAACGTATTGAAAACTTTGATTTTTAAGTAAATTTAAAATTTGGTCTTTTGATTTGGATAAATCAGTCGGGATATTATTGCTAGAATCACTATTATTTTCATCGGTTTTAACATCGGATACCAGATTGTCATTTTGCGTATTGGTATTATTCGCTATAATGAGAGGTGGCTCAACTAATAAATTGTGAATATCTGCGGAATTGATTTTTGATTTGTTTTTAAATTTATAACTATCCAGGAAATTGAAAGGTAGCTCATTTGCGGTTAGATTCAATTCCATATTAGATTGAATTACAGAGTCACTAAAAAAAGCTTGAAAATCGGAGTTTTGAAAAACTGTGAATTTGAATAAATCATGCTGAGGGAACATTTTATAAATCCAAGGTAAATTTGTCACCAGTCTATTCCTTAATAATTCCATAACATTCAAAAACTCCTTAGCATTGTCAGATAATGAGTTATAGGATTCTCTTTTATATTCTTCAATTTCTGGGAAAACTTGGACCAGTAGATCATTTGGCGGCAACATTTTAGTATTTATATTGTCAGTGTGATAAGGTGATTTCAAATTCATAATATATTTAAAATCTAAAGGTATATTATCCGTAAATGCAATGTCCTTATTGACATTCACATCGTACAATTGAATAAAATTATTGTATTCCTCTATCGACCAAGAGGGGAAATTAACTGATTGATTTAAATTAAAGTAGTCTCTCTTTTTATAAGTCAGATTACAATATCTAAACATTGTTGTGTAATAGTTTGCCAATGTATTTTCTCTTGGGTATTCGTTCAACGCCTTACCTCTGATAATTGGCAAGCTCCCCCATCTAAACGAGTCATTCAATAAGTTTGGGAAACCTTCCCCCTTATAGATAGACTTGATTCCATAAAATCTCAGATACAAATAAGTAGCCAGCGTGGTCAACGGACATAAAAACGGACATGCCTGTGGAAGTAATGCCAAGTTTGTGATCATATCAGCATCTTTCTTTGAATATATTAAATATTGGGAATCAGATGAAGTTTTCAAATCGTATATATTGATGACAGATTTCTTTTGGTACGGTAATTTCCAATAATTTGTCAATTGGAAATCCAACAAGAATCTCATAACTTCCAAAGAAGTCTTGAAATACTTGCCATTCAAATTATTTGCAGTAGGATTCCATGAGTTTATTGAGATCTTAATTAATGCAAATGACACATTATCATCTTCCTTTGATGACGATATCAAACTAGTCTGTAAGTTACAGAAAAATGAGTGCAGTTTCACTATTTTTTCCAAATAGCCAGAGTTTAATTCGTTGGCATTGTTCCCATGTAATTTACAAATGTTATTAAGAAAGGAAAGACTAGTGAATATTTTTTTTATCAAAGCAAGGTTTGAATCAATGTCATCATCGTCATTGGAATCCCGTGATTTATTTATAATAACGCTCTCTAAAACAAACCAATGAAACAAGAAACTTGATATCGGGACGTCCTTATATAACAGGGAGCACTCGTTCTTGATGTTGTTTTCGGTATTTTTCTGTTGGTCCGGGAGACGTATCAGGTTTTTACCAATACACCACTGAATATACTTAATGTAATAGGTCTTGTATTGGTATGAAGTTCTTGGAGATACTGAATTAATCAACGCATTAATCTTTTCCTTCAAGTCGGTAGTAGCAGCCATCGACCCCTTTCACGAAATAGATATGTCTATGTGGACAAAGCACTGAGTTTCTTAATTGATCTTCTCTGTGTGTCCAATGCACATTTATTTCGTGTTTTGTTCTTTATTCATAATATTATTATTTGGTTTTTGACTTTTTTCAAACAGAGTCGTATCACGTGGACCTTCGAATCCAAAGCACTACCCATGTAAGAATCGAAACAAGCATCACATCTCAAGACTAAATATCTTCCCGCGTGTTCTGTATTAGCTTTTGGCATAGAGGTTTCCGACTCCATCTAGAAAACAATACCGGTTAATACACGCCCATGACACAATTGTAAAAAAACTGGCTTTGCACAGCTATTCCTAATTTTTTGCATTGCAATTCCACTTGCAACGCCCGACTTCTGTGCGATATGATGATGGTGCTGTCGTTGATGCTGGGTGCATGTCGCATGTTGTAACGCCCATATCTTCGTTGTTATCCATAAAGACCGTAAATCAGATCCTGGTGTCAGTTGCGAGGATAAGAGTCGGTTACTTGATCGAGCGCCGCGAAAATAAATTACCGCGGATGTTTCTGAATTGAGATAAGACAGCACTTAAACTGCTAGTCTTCGTTTGTGCAGCACGGTACGCCCACCCCCCTAAAATTTTTTTCTCCCAAGTAAGAAAGAGAGAAAAATGCATAATGCCCCGAAAACGGAAAGCAAAGGGCTTTTTCCTCCAGCAGACAAAAATCCCTCGGAGAAATGAAAAAATTTCTTTTCCCAAAACCCACACTCCAGTAAACAAATGGGCAGCACCTGTTGAGAGAGTCATTTCTTTTCATATGTTAATAATTGCTT
This sequence comes from Cylindricascospora bacillispora, assembly GCA_030573655.1. NCBI lineage: Eukaryota > Fungi > Ascomycota > Saccharomycetes > Saccharomycetales > Saccharomycetaceae > Cylindricascospora > Cylindricascospora bacillispora. The sequence continues at coordinate 230,756 of JAJMDR010000008.1, read as the reverse complement.
TCCGATACGGCGGTGCACCTACGGTCTCTTACTCTCTGTCTTTCTCTCCCTCCCCCCGACACTAAATTAGAAGGATATATATAGCATAATGAAATAATCACTGTGAAACAGTCGCAGACCCCCGATTTTTTTCAAGTGCGGCATTCTCGTCCTATAATTTCTTCTTCTTCTGTGTTTATATACCTGTCCTTCTTTCGTTCTTTCTTTTTTCCACAGAGGTCCCCGCGTAATTATACTACGACAACCGAAATCCAGGAAGACGCTCCAGTATGGGAAACCCTTATTACTCAGTTTGTTACAGCCATTTTTTCCTTCATGCTAGTGTAGAACCGTAGTAAGGTATGGATCACCCGGGTAGTCGAGGTGTCGGATAAGAGTAAAATACCGAATATCTCTGAAAAAGCGATGTTTATATCTCTCGGTTACACGGGTTAGCTATTTTTCTCTCTTTTTTCTTCATGCAATTGGCAGTTTTGCATAAATCAACTGACAATTTTTGCATAATTGCTTTTACGAAGTGGCTTTACTTAGTCATTCTTGTTTACCTACGATAAGATAATTCAACAAGTCAGATACTCATCATTATATATAAGACCTTGGTATAATACTTTTATGGGTTTCTTATTCCGTTATTTCGTATGTTAGTTCTTTATCCTTCTGGAAAACCAGTAGAATAAAAATAAATAGAGGTAAAACTACTTTATAAATACATACAAAAACATGAGTGATCAAGAATCTGCATTATCATTTAATTCAGATGATTTGTCAGTATCTAGTGACCCTAATAAAGCCCCTCATCAATATATTCCTAAATCGTTATCTTCAAGTCATACATCGAATAGTAATGCACAACATGGAACAAATTTAAAATTAACCAAGACGGAAACCGTTAAATCGTTGCAGGAAATGGGTGTTCAGGCAAGACCCAGAGTTCCTGATATCAACGCTCCTCAGAATACCAAAAACTCGATTTTCCCCGAGGAGTATACTTTGGAAACCTCTACTGGGTTAGTGCCAGTCACAACATTGCATTCCATTGGTAGAAACTCAATGGCTGTTTCAAGACAAAGAACAAGACAGATTGATAGGATCGATGACGATGACTCAAGCCAGACAGTGTTGGATGACGAAAAGAAAGAATCGTCCCACGAGTTAGATCCAGAGATCGAATTCGTCACATTCGTCACCAATGATCCAGACAATCCTCATAATTGGCCATTGTGGCTACGTTGGTTTTATACCATCGTCTTATCAACCTTAGTCATATGTGTCGCTTATGGTTCTTCCTGTATTACTGGTGGTTTGGGTACCGTCATGAAACAATACCATGTGGGGATGGAAGCAGCCATTTTGTCATGTTCTTTAATGGTTATCGGGTTTTCTTTGGGTCCTTTGATATGGTCTCCTGTAAGTGATCTATTCGGTAGAAGAGTCGCTTACTTCGTCTCTTTGGGTCTATACACTATCTTCAATATACCTTGTGCATTGGCTCCAAACTTAGGAGGTCTTTTGGTTTGTCGTTTCCTATGTGGTGTCTGGTCATCCTCTGGTTTATGTTTGGTGGGTGGTTCCATCGCTGATATGTTCCCAAGTGAAACAAGAGGTAAGGCTATCGCCTTTTTCGCATTTGCACCATACACAGGCCCATGTATTGGTCCCCTTGTCAATGGTTTCATCTCTGTCTCCACAGAAAGAATGGATTTGATTTTCTGGGTTAACATGGCATTTGCAGGTGCTATGTGGATTGCATCTAGTTTAATCCCTGAAACATACGCTCCAGTAATCTTGAAAAAACGTGCAGCTAAATTAAGGAAGGAAACAGGTAATCCTAAGATTATGACTGAACAAGAAGCTCAAGGTTTGAATATCAGTGAATTAGTCAGAGCATGTTTACTAAGACCTTTGTATTTCTGTGTCACTGAACCAGTTTTAGTAATGACCTGTTTCTACGTCTGTTTAATTTACTCTTTGTTATATGCTTTCTTCTTTGCATTTCCAGTTATTTTCGGTGAATTATATGGGTACAAAGATAATTTAATTGGGTTGATGTTTTTACCAATCTTAATTGGTGCTGTTTTCGCTTTAGCCACAACATTTTGGTGTGAATCGCAGTATTTGAAATTAATCAAACAAAGAAAGCCTACTCCAGAGGATAGATTATTAGGTGCAAAAATCGGTGCTCCATTTGCTGCTATTGCATTGTGGATGTTGGGTGCTACCGCAACAAAGAAGGTTATTTGGGTTGCTCCTGCCTCATCAGGTTTGGCCTTTGGTTTCGGTATGGTGTTGATTTATTATTCATTGAATAACTATATTATCGATTGTTATGTTCAGTTCGCATCAAGTGCCCTAGCCACAAAGGTGTTTTTAAGATCTGCTGGTGGTGCTGCCTTCCCATTATTCACTATTCAAATGTATCATAAATTAGGTTTACATTGGGCTTCATGGCTGTTGGCTTTCATCTCCACAGCAATGATTGCCTTGCCATTTGCATTTTCTTATTGGGGTCAAAGTTTAAGACATAAATTATCTAAAAAGGACTATTCTATAGATGCAGAAGAATAATCCAATTGATAAGTTTTCGCAATTTACTTTTAATACATAAAAAGACAGTATCGCTTTTTTTCTTATAGATAATATATATATATATATGAATCCGTATATATAATTTTAATAATTAATGCATATAGATATACATTCATTTCAAATAATAATCAATTCAAAGTATCCATTCAAAAAAAAAAAAAGAATTCTTTTGTTGTATATATATAGATTGATCCCTCAGATTTGCCCTTAAATATATAGTTCATATAAAAACAACTTAGCATATTCTCTTTAAAATATATCATTCACCAAATCTGCACCCAATGCTGAACCAGCACCAAATATAGCCGCATTACCTAACTTACTACCAAAATTATTGAAAGGACTGTCCGAATATCCATTTCCCCTTTGTTCGATTATGACAGGTTGTTGTTGAACTGGTTGTTGATAATATCCTGTAAATGGGGGAGGGTATGGTGCTTGTTGAATAACCTGTGGTGGTGGTGGTGGTCCTTGTGGTGCATAAGAACTTCTATAATCGTATGAATCATCCCTGTGGTATGAATTTCTTCTAGAATGGTGTCTACTGTCTGAGCTGGTGGATCTACGTCTTGAATGATGGTGATGATGATGATAATCACGAGAACGAGAACGAGAACGAGAACGAGAACGAGAACGAGGACCAGGACTGGCTTTTCTAGCCCTTTCTTCAACCACTCTACGCTCAATTACAGGTTCTATCTTCCTAACATAATTGGCAGGAACCATACCAGTCTTACCATTTAGTCTGCCCCTATACCAATCCGACGATAGCTTCTCAATAATTTCGATTCTATCACCAGCTTCGAATTTTAAATCACCATCTTGTTCTGCAGCAAAGCGATGTAAAGCTTCAACATATTCTGCACCCCCAGTGAAAGTCTTGGAATCCGACTCCCACCGCGTCGGTAGATTCCTATTTAAAAGTCTGTATATCTCATCTGAAATAACTTTCTTTTGATTTAAATAATCCAATTCAGTTCTAACTGCATTTAATGACCTGTTAACTTGTGAAATATCTGACATGATGTACGATAAGTCTTCAAGTTCAATAACTATGTGTATGCATATACAAACAATAATGATACTTATTAACAAAAAAAAATCAAGATTACAGAACGGCAATACAATACCGAGAATGAAATGCAACAAGATAATATCAGATGGAGCTTGCGTCTTTATATAATGCATTTTATAGGCACAACCAAAAATATCTCACTACAAGAGAATCATGTTCTGGCTCGAGAACTCTGATAGAAACAACCACCTTAGGATCAACTCCTAATTCATTCAGGTCGGTGGATTAACGTGAAGATGATGTACAAAGACCGCAATGTATTTTCCAGATAGATTTGTAAGAGCATAGCATAAAAATAGCGTAGATTTTGTTAATGCACCGATGTCTCATTTTCTCATCACTCCTTTTTCTTACCTAAGAAAGGGAGATTTTCCTTCTATTAGATTAAACGAAAACGAGAGACGGAGTGATCTACATTTTTCTATGTCCTTACAACTTTCAAAGCCACAGAACTACATTCTGGATTCTAGTCTTTATTCAACTAACAATATGAAATGGTCATAATAATAATTAATATATGTATATATAAAATGATAAAATTGAACCTATATATTTGCGGAGATGTAGCGCTTAAAAAGCCACGTGCAAAAGTCAGTAAATCCCCTCATTTCATCTCTTCGTCTTCATCATCTATATCTTTCTTTGTGATTCCTGTCTTCAACAATAACTCTTTGATTTCTTTTGGTTTGAATATTTTTTGCGTGCATTCGTCGCCCTTCGAACCCTTTCTGAGGGTTGCAAATTCTAGTCTATCATGCGTTAAAGTACCGTTGTCTGAGATTTTGGATAGTGTTTTCAAAGCTAATTCAATAGCCTCATCGACAGTCATATCATCCTTGTAATCCATTTGAAGTAATGTTTGTGCAGCAGACGTGTTTGCACCTACACTGATGGCTTTCCATCCAGTATAATTTCCCGATGGGTTAGAGGTATACAATTGATACCCATATCTGTCATCATATCCAGCGTATATGAAGGAGACACCAAATGGTCTCAAACCACCATGCTGCGTATAACCCTGTTTGATATCACTTAATCTTCTAACCAAAATTTCCACTGGAATTTCTTCATTATAGGTTTTCAAGTAATTTTGAGCATAGACTCTGGCTGTATTTATTAGAATCTCAGCGTCTGCAGTTAAACCTGCCACAGCTACAGTAATCTTATTGTTTAATTTATACAATTTTTCAGTGGATGTATCTTGTTCTAATAGTGCGCTTGTCACTTTACGTTCAGCTGCAAGAACAATACCTTCGGATGTCATAATACCAATAGCAGTACCTGCATGGGAAATGGACTCTAAGGCGTATTCCACTTGGTATAATCTACCTTCTGGTGAGAAAATAGTGGTTCTCGAATCATATCTTCTAGATCCCATCTTATATTAAATTCAATTAAGTTCGCTTTTCACTTCAATTCTACCCACAAATTTCAATCGTTGTAAGCTGAAACCTGGTAATCTTTTTATCCGTATCCTATAAACAATTCCTAAATGATCTTATTTCGCTTCAATGGTGGCAATTTCTTACCTTTTATTCTAAATTTTCAAGTTGAACCTTTTCAATCAAGCATACTATGATTAGCCGGGTAAGATATGGAGATTACATACATATGTTAATTAATAATTATGCATCTATAAAATTACAATATGCAACAAACATTTATAGTTGGTATCGTTCATCATCGTTATCATTAATATCTGAAAGGTCTATGACCTCATCTTCCATGTCTCTTGTATAGTAGTACAGTCTCAATGGAACGGGCCTTTCTATTGGGAACAACCCAGATATCGTATCTGCCCTTAATACCACAGTTCTTCCCTTTGTAGGAATTTTGTTACTTAGAGAATACTCTTTTAAGTACTCCAGCAACGACACAATCGTTTCGTCAGTCATGTTATTTTCTAATAATGGCTTATTCAATGCTAGGAGCTTTCTATTATACTCAGAGAGCCCTTCCGAGACTGAAGAAACAGCAGGTGAAATAGTTACTGCAACTCCTGGAATATCTTCTTTGTTGGAAGAGAGAGAAGAACTGCCTATTGCTTTTTGTTCATCTTGATCCAACCTGGACTTTAATAAAAAGAAAAGATCGCTCGCCTCTTGAATGATTCCAATCCAACCAACCAGCAATGTCTGTAATTCAAATATGCATTCAAATTTCTCGAAGTCAAAAAGTGAATTCTTTAAAAATGCTTGAACCATGAAACATATTAATTTCATCAACCCCATTGAATATAATGATACTTGATTTGTTTCACTGCCTTCATCTTTAGAATTCTCTGAGAATGATTCCAGTGTTGCATTGGTAGGATCATCAACTGCAAGTGTCAACGCAGCATTATTGAAGAATTCTTGCAATAGCATCTTAATTTCAGATCGAGTTAACACTATAGGTCCCTGTCTGGAAAATGGTAAAGCTTCTTGTGAGGAAATATTTTCTTTGTTACTAATTCTTAACTTCTCCAAAAGAGATATTCTCAGCATTTCGTTGTTCTCTGCTTGTCTCTTGTAGGCATCGGTTTGGTCACCTCTGTGTTCAATGACTAAATTGTAAATGTAATGTATTACAAAACTATTAAGCTCTATATGCGCAATAAACCATAGAATTAGCCTTCTGTATCCTTGGGCCATGAGCATTTCATCAATTATTTTCCATGACACATCTTGATTATGGCGTAAAATTTCTTTAAATAATGTATCACTCTGGAAACAATCTTTGTATATTTTATCTGTGCTGAGCAAATCATGTTCAGAGGAGTTGTTTTCCTTATGCATTTTGTTGAATGCATTACCATACGACATCTGGTTCTGTTCCTTACGAATTGTCGAACTAATAAGACGAAGTAGTAAGGTTGCCTCATTATTGGAAAGTTTTCTTTCGCTTCCCAACGCTATTAATTCGGAGAAAGGCTTATATAATGGTTCTTTAATGAAATTATAGGATGGTGAATAATACAGGTTGTAGCCATGTGGAATGTCTCTCCAATCTTGGCCGGAAAAATCAAATTCAAAATAACTTTGCATTCTTTTGGCATATGAGGTTGGCATTTGGATGTCACCGTCTTTATTTAGACTAACAGTTGTTTGCTCATTTTCCCTGACCATATCATCATTAAAGATGCAGTTACATCTTCTTGGATAAGGACCGTCATTTTCTTTTATATCAATTCTAATTTCCTGGTTCCAGACTACATAATCATGTTCTTTCAGATGTGTATTGCCATCCAGATTTTCTTGTTTTGCATCTTCCTCATCGTCTGCACAAGCATACTCATATTCAAACATGTAGTCAACATCATCGTCAAATCTGTCCTCAGACTGTAAACCGGTCATTAATTCATCTATCTCTTCCACAGAAACTCCTAATGCCAACATGGCTGCCGCATGCGATTTCATATTAGAGTATAATGCACCATTGCATAATTTTCTTCCGTACGGAGACATAAATGAATTAATTGGTTCATGTTCAAAATCATGGTAATGTTCAACAACATGATTATTTAAAATAGTACCCACAACACATCTTAATGCACAAACTCCCCTAGTCACAGCTTTTACTAATATCGGTGTATCATATGTTGAAAGAGCTTCTTCTGTTCTATCGTATTGAATCCCCAAAGATAGTGCACACGTAATGTTTCTCCATATAGAAATAAGGGTAGATAAGAAGGGATTCAATTGGATCGGTAATTCTTCATATAATTTATAGATCGTGTAACATGCTAAAATATCAATCATGTAAAGTAATTCTAAGTCCTGCGTATTTAACGTCAATGGTAACCATTTCTTTAAATCGGATCTTCTTTGATGTATATCGTCTGATATTTCTAAAGAATTCAAGACTTCAAAGTTGTGGCAATTTAGTCTTTCCAAGGTAGAATTAATAATTAACATCATGTTATTTGCCATCAGAAATTTCCATTTATTATCTCCAAGGAGATCATGTTCTGATAAAGATGGATGCATTAGGCCTAAAAACATTGTGTAAAGCAAATCTATGGATACCACAAAGTTGTCTGCTGGTGATGGTTGCGTTAGAGGATCGACCAACCCGCACATATATTTGAATTGCAAAGATATTAAAGGTGAATCAAGTTTATTCAGTTTTAATATGTGAAATAAAATTTCATGTCTCATTTGAGTGTGCTTAACTAAATTGGGCAATTCAAGGGTGCCATCTTGACTTAAATTAAATGAGAATGCTTGTTCATTTTGACGCCCTACAGCATCATTTTCATCTAATTCACCAATTAAATTCTGTATATTCTTCTTCAATGGGGAGGCGTCCTGTATTATAATAGAATTTAATAACTGGGTCTTGAGACGTACAATATTTATTTTTGATAATCTTGATAGAAATTGTAAATTTGGGTTAACAGAGATTGATGTAGTTAGCGAAGGTACATACCAATTAAACATCTGATTGAATTGAAAAATTCTATGATATTCCACAATGATTGATTTCAAGGGACAGAAATCAGTACCAATGGAAGGATCTAAGGTTAATGGAGATGATTCTGTTGGTGACAAAATCATTCCAATCCACTTTGATGAAGAAATTATATCCTTAGTTACAGTTAAAAAATCTTTTAAAAGATTGTAGCGCTCATTAAATATCTGGATGGAGTTTAAGGAATCAGTTGATATTAAAAATTCTATAGAAGCCTTATATTCAGGCTTATCATAGTTTTGGAAAACCAACAGGTCATTAGGACTAGATAAAATGAAATGGCAAAACTTTAATAATGTCAGTTTATCTTTTCTCCAACTACTAGTTAATCTTTTGTAACTCAACGATCCATTGAAAACCTCGTTGTTGACATATCTATTATCTTTAAATGAGTTTAAAAACTTAATCCAATGAAGTCCAGTTTTAGTGGTAAATAATGTTAGGACAAGACTATCAATCAGCAGTAAATCTATATTATCGCCACTATTTCCATTTAATTTGGCTTCAATTTGGCTCAAAAGATTCGATAATGAGCTATTTGAATTTGAGCCACGATGTTTTTTGGTTATAAATATGTAATCCCAGTCAATATCATCTAGCATTAGCACGGTATTTGTATATCTATAATTTCTTGTATTATTCTTATTTTTATATATAGCCTTATGCAATGAATTCTAAGAAGTTTAAAAATATAGTATATTGTCAAAGTAGAAGAAAAGTAGATGGATGGGTTAACCGCATTCCTACAAAAACATACATAAATATATACGGAACAAAAATAAATGTAATATATTACAATCTTGATGATTGAACTTTTGAGTGGTCATTAACTATTGTGTTTGTTGGACATGATATAATATCGTATTAATCCATTGTATGCAGATATATCATTGTCTTTTAGAATATTTGCCAAATCAATGTTCAATGGCGAGTTGGGTTCAGGTTCGGATAATAAGCTGACAATGGACTTAACAACATTTAGCAAATTCCACACTGGTGACCATTGGTCTTTGTTCAATATGTTCAAGCAGATTTCCCCCGTCGATAAATTGACATTGCAATGAGGCATTGTGTTCGGTAAAAATTTACAAATAGGTGGCGATATGGGATAGTCATCGGGTATTTCTATATTGATTTGAAATTTAGACCCAAAATATGGTGAATCGCTAGGACCTTTGATAATGGCGATCCAATTCGATAAATTGTTATCGTCCACAGGTGATAATTCTTCTATAAACTCTTTGTAACCATCTTCAGCATCATCGCATGTTTCAGCTCCTTGCTTATTCGAACTATGCAGTATCCTATAAATTTTCTGGTATTCTTTATTGATCCTTGACATGAACTTATAGGGCAGCCTACTTTCTTGAATTTATACTATTTTATCTATTGTGCCCCCATCTAATCCAATAAAAAGTGATATTTTATTTATTTCCTTCAGAATAAAAGGAAAAAGGAAAGGAATAAAAATAAAGTTAACAAAAACAGTCGAAGTATCCAATAGTAAAGACAGAGAGTGGTGGCCAAGAAGTAAGAAAGTAACGGTACACATCAACTACTTCATTCGTAAACTAATAATGTCAACAAGAATGGGAGGGGGGCCAGTTCCACCAAATAGGCTAATTAATCTATTAACCAAGTTAGCTATACCCATTGGATTAACTGTGGGTGGGCTACAATATTCTATGTATGATGTTCAAGGTGGGTCTAGAGCAGTTATATTCGACAGATTATCAGGAGTTAAGCAAGAAGTCATTGGTGAAGGTACGCATTTCTTAGTGCCATGGTTACAGAAGGCTATTATATTTGGTGTTCGTACTAAACCCAAATCAATTTCCACTAATACTGGTACCAAAGATTTACAAATGGTCTCACTAACATTAAGATTACTGCATCGTCCTGAGGTTAATAAATTACCAATGATTTACCAGAATCTAGGTTTGGACTATGATGAGAGGGTTCTGCCATCAATTAGTAATGAAGTTTTAAAATCCATCGTTGCACAGTTTGATGCAGCTGAATTAATCACCCAGAGAGAAATTGTTTCACAAAAAATCAGAAGAGAGTTGTCAACAAGAGCCAATGAGTTTGGTATACGTTTGGAGGATGTCTCCATCACTCATATGACGTTCGGTCCAGAATTTACCAAAGCAGTGGAACAGAAGCAAATTGCACAACAAGACGCAGAAAGAGCCAAATATCTTGTGGAAAAGGCTGAACAAGAACGTCAAGCCAGTGTTATACGTGCTGAAGGTGAAGCTGAAAGTGCCGAGTATATTTCTAAGGCACTTGCAAAGGTCGGAGATGGGTTGTTATTGATTAGAAGATTGGAGGCATCTAAAGAGATTGCTGAAACTTTAGCTAATTCTAATAATGTTATATATTTGCCATCTGGAGGGAGTGGTGCATCATCTGGTTCATCTTCATCGGGTAATGGCAGCACACATGGTATTCCAAATAGTCTGCTTTTAAATATCGGTAAATAAGTGAGTCTATAGCGATGCCATATGTAAATCATCCACCACCCCAATATGTAAATAAGGAGAGAACGTCTGTCAATCTGCGTGTCTATTGAAGCTCTTACTAACCTCAGCAAGAAGTAAAAACTAACAAAAAACAACATTTTAAATGTAATATAATAAAAAATAGAGAATAATAGTAAGTATAAAAAAATTATTTAATAAGAGATTAAAAATAAAATAAATATAACAAAATATTATATTATTTTAGTGCTGGTATAATAATAGTAATAAGAAAACAATAAAAAATAGAGTTCAAATAATAGTAGTTTGTTTATATAAATGAAAGGAAAAGGAACAATAAAAAACAGAAAAGAATGTAAAATAAAGAAAGGGAAATAAAAAAAAATTATAGCATTAAAGTATTAACCTTTTCATCTTCTTGTTTGGTACTATTTAGCAATTCTTTTCATAATTATAATTCGTCTTCATTTTTCAATTAAACTTGAGAAATAGATGGGACACCAGCCTCTCTGTGCTTTCTTCTGGAGAACTTGGAGTTGAAAGCACCCTTAGCGAAGATTCTGTAGACGGAGAAGCACATCTTACCTAAGAAGATACCACAGGATAAGAAGAAGAAAGCAGTAGCAGCTTGAGCTTGTCTACATCTGGAGGTAGAACCTTGAATGATGGTGTTTCTTTCCAAGTATCTTCTGTTACCACATGAGTGAGCTCTAATACCGACAGCTAAGACACAACCAGCGGTTAAGGTGAAGGCAAAGTTTAAGAAATCCAAAATAAATAATAAAATTGGGAAAGCTAAAAATTCGAAGAAGTTAGCTGGGACAGCGTAGAAGGAATCGGTCAAGATACCATAGGCTGCAGCGAACATACAGTAGTTTATTCTTGGCATATTTCTTTCTTTATCGACCAATAAACCGGCGATCAAACCCATACAGATCACTAAAAAGATACTGTTAACGATACGAGTTAAATTATCAGCAACACTTAAAGCCATTTTTGAGTTATTTGGATATGTAATAAAATATTAAAAATACAGTTGTTGTTTTTGATTTCTTGTATTATTATTATTAGGATATAATAACAATATTATTAAAAATTAATTGAGTTGTGTGGGATTATTAAAAAAATTAAAACTTTAAAGAAAAAAAAGGACAATTAGAGGAAGATTTCTTTCTGTAAGTAGTGGTGTTCTTTTTTTAATAAAAAATTAGAAATTTAATGAGAATATTAGTTTATTTTCTTTGTAAAATTGTAGAATAATAAATAATAGAATGGTATATTATTAAAATATTCTTGAGGGTATTTATATTCTTGTGGGATGTATTATAAGGGATATATAAAAAAGGATATAAAGGTTTTAATATAGCAAGAAATAAAAGGAAAGGAAAGGAAGTAAAAACAGGGATAAAAAAAATATAAACCCATTTCGAGACTTCGAGAGAAAGAAAGAATTAAAGATGAGATTGAAATGAATTAAAAAAGCTAACATTTATATATAACAAAATTAATTGTTAAGAACACTTATTGGAAAGAGAAAAAAAAAAGAATAAATTGATGAATAAAACAAACACAAAATTTTTCTTCTTTGATTCTATTCATTCTGTTCATTCTGTTGAACTGAAAGATATTGAAATAATAATGATAGTAATAATAGTACAACGTTGGGTTAAAACGTACTACGTTAACCCTATTAAAAACATGCGCTTACGCTACGTTCTAGCATGCAACTATATGAGATGGGATTAGGTGGGAAAAAAAAAAAAAGGAGTCGTCCGGCCCCGTCGCAGTTTGTTGTTCAATTTTCTCGAAAAAAACCAAAACAAAAACATACATGAACATACTAGAGCAAAAAAATAGCGACCTCGAAATTACATACTAAAAAATTTTCTTTTCAGCAGTGCGGTTAATTATGTGTGTGACAAACTATTTCGGTAATATACCAACTAACAACAACGACTCGGTACTTGCTGCAGAACAGACAGAGATGTTTATATTCTGTCACAGCCAAAGTAAAAAAAGTCACACCTTTGTTATCATTACATTAGTATTATCGTCTTGTCTTTCCGGGAAAGAGAATTTCAACGTGTTTCTCTTGCCCTATTTACCTACTTGACCCATGTGTAAATTGCTTTCTAAAACAGTTCGAGAAGAGCATATGACGAGATAGTAGAAATAAAAAATTCCGTTATGTTCCATTCCGTCAGGCTAACAATTGCCACAGCAAGCAACATACAAATGGCAGTCCCGAGCAGCATACACACGTACAAGCTCTCAGACCACACGGCTCTATCCCTCCCATGTACGCATATTCCTTCCCTTTTAGGTCTTAACCAAAACAAACAACCAAAGTAAATTAGATAATAGCCCGGGAGACAAACTTTCTCGATCGTGTGCGTCTCATCTCAGTCTCGGCTCGGACGCTCCTGCCTCCCCTTTTAGTTGGGTCCACCTTCCCTCCCCGTCCCCCCTTCCTCCTCCATCGGTATTACAGCGGGTCTTAGGATAAACTTCACTGCTAGGTGATATTCAACAAATCAAAACGCGGAGAGAAACAGAGCGAGGGCCAATATTTCATATTTCAAATTATTCTTTTAATTAAATTCTCTGATCGATATCATTTGCGCTTGTCCTGCACTGGGCCTGCTGCTATCCTCTGTAGTGATCCTCTATCTCCTTGGTTGGCCCTCTAATCCATTTAGCCTGTCGCTTCTGTATATGGCAATTTATTTACATTGTGCCCATATTAGGATATCATCGTCTCCTTTTTTGGCTTTCTTGGGCCAGCAGCAGCATCTACCATCACGGCCATCAGCTTGGGTCTGGGTGTTCGCTATTTCGGATTTTACAAGAATTGCACACACAGTGTGCAATTCTCCCTCGCGCTGTTGGCCACACCCCTTCCCGGTACGGAGGATCCTCCGAATACGGCAAAAACAAAAACAATGTAGTTGTCGAGAGAAAAAATCAGACCAATCTCTTCTCATCGTCCTTGTCCCTATGTCTCTTCGCCCCTCTCTCCTCCCCTCCTTTCTGTGATACTCTCCCCTGCCCCCTGTGAAGGATTTGCGTGCAAGTTTCTTTTCTGCTACATATGAAAATAAGGAGAATTCTAGGATATTACAATTAATGACATTGTTTTAGAAACGTAATAACAAAAACTATGGGACCGTGTCTTATGACAAGGATTTAACGGCTAGATATTGGGGGGGAAGTACAAGCTAGACACTACATGTAGAGAGCAAGAACGGAGAATGTTTCTGTCCAGAGAAAACGCGGTACGCGTTATCGCTTATTCGGGTCTGTGTCCTCCTCCCTTGTCTCGGTAGGGTAGAGAATCCCTTGCCCCTATCTCCAACACATTACTCCACGCCGTTGGCGATGACAAGTACAGGACAATCCCGTCCCACATGACTTTGGCGTGATCCCAGACTATTCCACCAGACAGACGGATGAAAAGGGAAAGATTAAAACATTCATGTTCCACCCACCGGGGAAGGGTGCCTCCCTCCTCCGTGTCTAATGATTAGACCAACAGTCTTGTGATGTCCAGATAATTGAAACCGCCATATTTGTTTCCCCTACTGTCACGACAGTTTTTTGCTCTGGCAATAAGGTGAAAAGAGATATACCACATATGTAGGAAGTAGCCCATAAACAAAAATTATTAAAATGAAGGGAGGGAAATGTGCCCTTCTTCTATTTCTTTCTCGCCCTCGCTCTTGATTCCACACATTAATTTTCCCTTCCCTTGTTTGTCTCTTCTAAACCGTCTCTTCCTTTCTATTATTATATAAACAAAATACACTTTTGTTCTCTATTCCATATTGTCGTCTCTTGATACGTTCCAGCGTCCTTATCTCTTTTCGGTTGCCAATTGAGCCACTTAAAAGTTTGTTTCTATATATATTATATTCTCGTCGTCCGTTTTTCACTTTGTTTTTCGCTTTGTTTTTCGATTACTCCCTGTTTGCATATAGTGTGGTAAGTAGTAGTTGAAACCAAACACACACAAGTCTATATAAACAAGGTAATTTATTATTTATTATTGTTGTTGCTATCCTATCCGGCCATCGCAACCTCCCCTCCCCCCGCACTACGATTATCAAATGCTTAATAGAATTAAGGCGAAGTACAACGACGATCCATTCGATCAGTTAATTAACGATTATGACGAAGACAGCCAAAGCTTCAAAAATCAACCCAAGAAAACGTCGTTCTTGAAGAACGTCGTGGTCCCAGGGAACGAGAACAGCAGTCCTCTCATGTCATTGAGCAACAACTCTGCTTCAAGTTTCACTCGTGGCGGTGCTCCCTCCGTGGACCGTAATTATTCGCTGGTGTCGAACTCGTCCACCAATTCGAATTATGTTTCCCCATTCAGAAAGTCACGTGCTGACAGAAAGCCCAAAAAGCTAGGGGAAAGAAGACTAAATGAGATCAGTGACGGTGAAGAAGGTGAGCAGAACGACGAGAACGTTGTCAGCAGACTAACAAATAGACCTCTGTACAACAAGGAGGCTAAGTCTCTCAAGTTTCCTACTGTCAGTGCCACATCGGAATTGGTCAAATTAAGTGCAAAAGATCAAGGCTATAAGACTCTGGGTGATGACGTCAAGATTGCCAAAGACATCAAGTTTCCAACCTATTTGACTGAGAATGAAGTCCAACAATTCCAAATTCTGAAAGAGTTGGAAATAAAGGAAAAGAAATTACAGGATTTGAAGGATCGTCAAATTGTGGAACAGTTGGAAGATGAAGTTGTTAAGCCTAAAAAGACTAAAGAAGCAAAGGACGACGAAGGAAAGAAGGAAAATGAGGAACCGCAACCACAGGAGGATGCTCGTGAAGATATTCTACCTATGAATGTCCAAGAAGCTAATGAAATGACAAAAGAAATGAAGAGAAATATGGAATTGGCCAAGCCTTTGGTGGAACCAATCGCTATTGATGAGGCTCCAAAGGTCCCTTATAAGGATCTATCCGTCGCTAGCGGCAATAATGGTAGTTCTTTTATGGATAAGTTCAAACGTTCCTTCGAGGAAGATAGTTCAGGACGTGCCATTGATACCAATGTCATCATGACTAATGTAGAGCAACCCAACCCTGTCGCAACAAAGGAAAATCCCGAATTGATTGTCCATTCAAAACTATACAATGGCTATTTGTCCAAAGCAGTTTATGATAAAGTTCAATATGATGAAAAGGCGCATTCAAAGTTCCTTATTACCTTCAATAAGGATGCTAAGTCCAAATATATTGATTTGAAGAAGGAATACGCTCAAAAATTGGAAAATATACAAAGCGAAATTGACTCCATAAACAAATCCATGTTAGAACTTAAGGAAGATACCATGAACAAAATCGAAGTGTCAGAAAACGAATTAATCAGAAGAATTTTTGAAACCAATTCTAAGCATTACACTGACAAGAATAAATTGATTAAGGAAACAGAAGAGTTGAAACTAAAAACCATTGATGATAAGAACGAAATCTTAAACAAACAAAATGAAATTAAATACGAATTAGAAAACTTAAACAATGACAAGTCGAAGGTTAAACAAGAATTCCATAACTGGGCATCTGACTTGAACGACCTATCCCAACAATTAGACGCTAAGGTCTTCAAGATAAACCAAATTTCTTTGAAACAGAACAAAACTCAAACTGACATCGATAAATTAAAGGAAACAAAGGTAGAATTACAAAATCAAATCGAGGAATTCCAATCTAAACATAAGGAAAATTTGAAAGTGTTGGAAAGTGTTGAAAATAAGGAATATCTAAAACAATTGAATGAAATTGATGAAAGTATTTCCCAAAAATTGACCGAATTAGCTGTAATTAAAGAAGAAAATACAAACGAAAAAAACCAATTGATCAAGATCACGCAAGACTTGGAAGCCGAAAGATTAGCCAAGGAGGAAAAATTAAAACAAGAGGCAGAAGAAAGAAAGCGTAAAGAAGAAGCATTAATTGCAAAACACCATGAAGAATTGGAACAAAAACAAACTGAATTGAATGAACAACATGAAATTCAATTGAACCAATTGAAGTTAACATATGAAGAAGAATTGGAAAAATCAAAAAAGTTACAGGAACAATTGGAAGTTGAAAAGGTAAAAGAAGCTGAAAAGGCTAAAGAAGCTTTAAAGGCTAAAGAGGCTGCAGAAAAATTAGCAAAGGAAGCTGAAGAAATTAAAAAAACCGGTAAAATTCCAAAGTATGATGAAAACTCGTTGTATGAATACGTTAAGGAAGAAGAAATTTTATATTCATAAATTGACCCTCGATAAAATAGCCCTTTAAATTTTTATTATTATACTTTTATTCTATTTTATTATGTAAATTAAGAACGTTCTATCAGTATTTTCCAATATTAAAAAAGAAGGGTAATGGAATTATCAATAGTAACAACCCGTTAAAATTATTATTATATTTCTAAATTCTTAATGTATATTTATTGTCTATATATTAATTTTTATTTCTATGTATTTCTTACCGCGGATCTCTTCGGTTATGCCGTTAGCGAGTATACCGTAGAGCGGAAGTGCCAGGGCAGTTCCAGTATAATCAATGTGCCAGCTAATGTTCGCTCTAGGCTTTTCCGTCTCCCTTACTTAATTTATCATTAAATGTTTTATTTTTATCGTTGACGTAAACATTAGATTTTGAGGTGCCATTACCACTACCATCAGCTTGGAATTTTTTGGCTAAACTCCTATATCGTTTGTCTGTAGACTTATTTAGATGGTTTGCTAAATTGTTTATCAATCTTTTATCATCTTTAATTACTATTTTCTTTGTATCTCTACTTTGTATCTTGGCAACTTTAGAAGTATCCTGTTTTTTATTTTGATGCTTAAGCATATTATTTATGTCCTTCTCATAAGTGAATCTTGCTATTCGGTTCAAATTAGACGTGCTTCCTAAATCATCAACATTTCTAACCTCCTGTTTGTTTTTCCAGTCTTCGAATTCACGTATTGAATAACTTAACAAATGTCTTCTCTTTGACAGTGACTTGGGATTTACATGTTTATCTTCAGTTTCTAATTCTTGGGTGTTATAAACTTGAGGCCTCTTACCACTATCCTGTTGCGCAATTTTTTTATTGCTTAATCGAATGCCAACTTGTTTTCTTCGTAAGTCTTTGTAACGGGTCAAAAGTGCTTCATCCATTGGTATTAGAGTTAGGTGCCTATCAGGTCTATCGACTTTGCGGCTATTGTGTATATACTGTTAAGGATTGTTACATTATTATTGTTATTTTGATGGTAACAGTAAAATTTGGGAAGGTCCGATTTTAATTTATTCAGAATTATTCGGGATGATTTGTCCCGTATACAACGATAAATACCAGATTGTATTTATATTTATTTTTATTGGAAATGTTGTATTCTTAGCTCAAGGGCATTAGTTCAAACACAATAGATCGTTCACCATATGTCTGCGTTTTCATTCACAATATGTAGCTTCGAGTAGGTCTCGATCTATCTATTATCGTTCATCTTACTCGATTTTTATGCTACTCGCATAGAATCATTTTCCACGTTAATTTCACATATGAAAAAAGTTGAAATGAAAAAAATTTTAATATTTGCGATGAGTTGATACAGTCCTAATTAATGTAGAGAGATAACCAATAACATATTTCAATAAAATCACTTTTTCAGTCGAGACTTGTTGATATTTCAGTTATAATATAACAGTTACAACTAGACACGGTTTCGTCAGTTCCTTAAACGTACCCATCTATGCCATATCTATCGCAGCCATTCAGATTGGCAGTTTTGCCAAAGTTAAGTACTCTGACTAAATTTGAATTGCAGCAAGATCAGATTAAGGTGGCTGATTCATTGTCCCCTGGCTCAAATATTATTAACGTTGGTGTGTCAGGATCTGCAATTTCTCAATATATCATTAATCCTACCCCGAAGTTATTGTTTAATTATTCAATCCCGCCTACAAATATTATCTCTGCCTTTAATGATTCTCAATTTAAGGACGACGAGGGGAAGGTTCAAGAGATCTGGTGTTTTGCCTTGCAAGCTAATAAGACGATGCATACCTTGAATTTGTTGACAAAGGATATTAATTTGGATCTATCCACAGTGTCTGAATCAATCAATGAAAAATTTG
The DNA here is from genome assembly GCA_030573655.1 of Cylindricascospora bacillispora. Lineage (NCBI taxonomy): Eukaryota > Fungi > Ascomycota > Saccharomycetes > Saccharomycetales > Saccharomycetaceae > Cylindricascospora > Cylindricascospora bacillispora. The sequence continues at coordinate 212,021 of JAJMDR010000008.1, read as the reverse complement.
AGATTAAACGCTCCAGTAATACTATAGATATCAGCATTAACAATGCAACTAGAATAATAACTACAATATCAGAGGATGGACAAGTGGATTTCTATGATTTCAAGTTAACGTTATTACATCATGTTAAACTATCCTATGATAACATTGTCATGGTTAACCACTTTACCGAGAATAATGAAAACTTTGTTTCTATTATATTTGACTTATCAAATAATAAAGCTTGTTTGATGTTATTAGAATTAAAGGAAAGAAGCATAGCAGAACTATCGTCGATTATAATGGAAGATTTTAACTTGAAGGAATCTCTATTGTGTTATCAATTTGGTAAACTTTATAAATTGACAAGGGATAAAATATTTGTTTATAACTTACCACATTATCATTTATCTAATACTATCCAACTCCCTTTCTTAAATTCGTCAGTCAAGAATATTTCCATCAAACCTATCTCCACGAATAGAATATTATTAACTTTGGAAAATAAGATTCATTTAATAGACTTATTGCATCGTTCTGTTTTATCTGAACGAGAATTAACACACATAAAGACATTCCAAGTCTTAAACTCAGCAATAATCCCATCTGATTCTGAAACGATCAATAATAAAACAATTGCCGTGGGTGTTTCTACTAAAAATGGCGCCAATCCAACTACTGCATTGGAAATGGTTCATATTGATGTAGGATCAAATACCTTGAAAGAGTCTTTAGGGAAAAGCTTTGAAAAGAGATCGAATAATTCAGTTCATTTGAAGTCACTATTTGAAGACGAAGGGAATATCTCAGAGACTGGAAATCTTGAAATGACTGGTTTAACACCAAAACTTGATGAGATTTATGAAAAGTTACAAAATTTGTCAAATAATGACGAAGAATTCGATAACTGTTTTTTCGAATCACTGAACTTGAAAAATGCTCATTACACAGACCAAGATAGATTCCTTTATGATCATGACTTTTTAACAAATATATTAACACTTCTATTTGAAAATATCGATGAATCTAGATGGTATCCACGGACTTTAACATACTTGTTGACCCATCCATTATTTCCAAAAATTCACACTCCATCATTATTAGAAAAACTAAGATCCAATCCACGTCTATTCAAGCAAGCAATTGTCACTTGTCCAAATCTTCCTCTGACAGAATTGTTAGAAGAGTTATTTTCAATAAAGAACAATGAATTGTCTTTAGATATCTCATTAAGAATATTACAAGATTACAATAAAGATTTGATAAAGGAAAAAATAAAAGAGCTAAACAAAATGGATATTCAAAATTTCATTGAATTTATAATTAGTCATAATGAAATGAGACAAGAAGATAATAAGAATATACCTCTGTTATTCCAATTACTCTCTCTCGTCCTAGACTCAATTGGGTTATTTGCCCTTGATAACCAATTGTTAGATAGAATTGCTGAATTTATAACCAGACAATTGGAAATATCTGAAAGAAACTTGGAGTTGTTATATTTGATTGACCTTAAAAGTTCCGGACGTGAATTCAACAAATCAAACACCGGAAGTATTGATTTTGAAGAAGATAACCAGCCTTTGCATTCAATAGAATATTTAGAAATATAATTACCAAACTATATACATAAATGAAAATAAAAAAGTAAAATAACTCCAACTTCGTTGTGAGCATGTTTAATAGTCTATTAAATATAAGTAAGTTTAAGAGTAGATTTAAATGCTTATTTTAAATGTCTTTATTGTATGTGGTGAATCTGGAGAATGTGTATAGACATCTTCATCAGACGTGTAAATTACGCGTTCTTGAAAAGTTATATTTTTTCTGTCTTTACTAACTAAAACTACTATCTGTGATCTAGTACCATAATACTTTCCGGCAAACGCTGGATCCATTACTGCTTCTTTGTTTCCTGAGGTTAAAGGTGGTACAAGAATAGTAGAATTTGTTATGTCTGGGTGTTTCAAGACATCGATATCAGCATTCTGCTCATTATTTGGAAGCGTGCACATTGATGCTAGGGAAAAACATTCGTCCAAGAGCAGTTTTTCATTGTTAGAAGGCTTTGATATCTCATTTTTTATTAATTTATTTAGCTTCTCTTTTGCAATTTTAATCTTAGCCCATTCTTGTTCTTTTAATTCATGAGTGTCATTGGATATGACCATATATGATGACTCTTTATTAGGGTAATCAGTAAACATTGTCTTTATAGTAGTACCCCTGGAGTCAATTATTCGATATTCCCCTTGCTTGATATCGCCATAAAAGAAGTTGAAATCCCCAGTATCTTTTAAATTGGGATATCGGGAATTGAACTTTTCATAACTATCCCAGTCTTGGAATGATGATCCCTTGTCCCTTAAATATACATAAGGAATCATTCCTCTAGATTTAGGAGCCATCAATTGGTGTAAATCCAATTGATCGCTGAGTCTTAGGTTTAATATAGTCGCAATTTTTCCATCCTTGTTCATACCAAACCAGGTACCAAAATGATCACCGGATTCCGTTCCTTTGGCCATGTCATAAGGAGATAATATAAAGTCATCTGTATGCCAACAAGTTTCATGGGATTTGCGCTGTAAAAACTCATCCCTATTAGATATTAGGATCAAATCATAATCCGGATGAGCCCTTGTACCGAATAATATACACATCTTTAATTCACTTTTCCAGTTGTCTCAGTGTGCTCTTCTAGTATGCACCAAATAAAAATCAGAAATCAGAAATACCGACACAAACAAACAAACAAACACAAAGTTGTTAATAAATATAAATAACAATAGATCGACAATCGTCTTGGGATATGATGATATGTCTTATGCTTTTAAACTACTGCTTAGCAGTCCCTTGGAAAGTTGCATGTAAAACTTATTGAACCCTTTCCTTTATAATTAACGGGGAACCACTACGGAAAATCGTAAATAACGATAACGAACATCACCACCTTGAAATAATAGCAACATCTGAATATTCATTAAGGTTGTAAGGATTCAATCAAATAGTCTATGAATGAAACCTTTAAATCCCTTTTCTTCTTTGTGTCGCTGGTACCTTTCTATTTTCTTTCTGTTCTTATCGATGGTCAAATTTACTTTGCTGGGGTCTAACCCGTGGTTGTATCTCGTGGAGCTAGATGTTGAGGATGTATCATCTCCATCGCCAATTGATGACGATAAACTCTTTCTACCGTGTGCAGTCTTAAAACTTCCGCTCGTAGAGGTTCTGGTTTCCTTTCTTTTTAGAGAATCTAGCGTCTTCACCTTAATAAGACCTGTTTCAGTCTCCATTCGATATTCCTCCGGAAGTAACCCAGAACCCCCAGTCAATGGAGAATTGATATCAGGTAATGCCTTTTTATTTAAATCCAGGCCTTGTTTCATAAGAGACTCGGCAGTCTCAGAATTTCCCATCAGCACATTGTTTGTTACTACACGTTCAATGTCGATGGAATCGATTGGCTTTACAGTTTCACTACTAGCACGCGAACGTGAATTTGAAGCTGGGGAACCGTTTGTCCTGCTAATGGTTCTTTCGACATTGTTAGCAGAATCGGGCGGTAGTTCTTGTTCTGGTTTTTGTGATGCCTGTGCATGTCCTAAGAAAGGTTCCGGCTGATATGAATCAATTGAGGAAAAAGACGAAATATCTTCGAAATCATCTCTCATATCTTTACTGCTTATAGATGATGGTTGTGCCATGTTTTTAGGAGTTAGTGTTTGCGTTCCAGTAGTAAATTTTATCACTAGTTATACTTATAATAGCTTCGTTCCAGTAATTCTTGGAAATATTTGCAAAAATATTTACCTCATTCTTTTTAACTTATATACTACATCAAGAATAGAATATCCACACATACTTCTTGCAGTCGTGCCAATACGTAATTTCGGGACTATGGAATTCCTTATAAGAAAGAGCCAATAAACTTTGGAGCTGTATTTTCTGCTAAGATTGCCTTACATCTTAAATTGGTTCCTGGTCGGATAGCGCGGAACAGCGTTTACGTAAGATTTCCACTATTCCCCTCGGAAAAGCTTTATCTGCTACAGACAAAAAGGATGTCAATAATTATTATTCTATTAAACTATGTAGGTATACTGATGGATATATGCGCATTTTGCTGAAATGGTCTGATCATGCACTAACGAGGGTGTAACCCAGCAAGGATTTAAACCTGCCATCCCTAACAATCATTATCAACAGCACTAATTCAGTATAGAGTTCTAAATTCTCCTCCTTCAACGTGTCCAAAGTTGAACTTTCCAGTATCCAAATAACTGAGTCAATTTCTGTTTTAATTGAAAGGGTTGAACCTGTGTTATTATCATGAGCACCAACGATTTTCCCATAGCATGTTCCGTTCGTCATGGTTTCGTATATAGAACCTTGTGGGAGATCATAAGTAGCTTTTAATACGCCAGTTTCCACAATCAGGAAAACATTATTATTGTGTAGCAATGTAGTTTGTTGTGGAACGCCTCTACGTTTAAGATATGGACACAAACGAGACCAAAACTGAATTTCGTTCTCTCGAATAATCTTGTCTGTCGATCCAATATTAGGTCTATAGGGTTTCAAGGAAAAAAGAAGAAGTGGTAGTACAGGCTCCTTTTTCTCTAAAATACTCTTTAAATTCTTAACTGTTTGTTGCTCACTCTTAAGTACGGTTTGTGCGACATTCATTAATTGATAGTTTCTCGGTGTGTTCACCGGAATAGATGGTAGTTTGTTTGATGTGTCAACTACGACATTAAACAATTCATTTTTCCCAATAGATGCATCTCTTGGTAATAATCCATTGTAAGAATTATTGTCTGGATTAGATTTAATAGATCTGATATTTGCTCTTTCACGTAGTGCTTTATATCTGAACAAATATTCATTCTCACACCACTCCAATGCAGTATTTAAATCATTGAACAATTCCACATCGCTCAAAAGTCCAACCTTATTAAAGGCGTTATAAATATGGTCATTGGTTTTAATGGTTGAAATAATAAGGCGGATATCTTTACTCTGTGTGAATCTTTTGATTCTATTAAATCCTTCAGCAGCGGAATAGTCGATGTTATCAGTATTGATATTCTTAAAATCTAAAACAAGATATTTGATTCTCTGCTTGGTGGAATCTATATTGCTCAAGCCAAGTAAATGCTCTATTTTCTCCTCTATGGAGATAATGGTTCCAAAAAATAATAAATTTTGTAATTTTAATACGTATATCTGCTCGCCAATACCATTCAAAAATTTGGTTTGGACGTGATCACGAAATACAGTACTCTTGGCAATTTGCCCATTGTATTCTCCATTGATTGTATGTAATTTAGTACTGTCAATTAGGAATGAAAAGCAGGCTAATAATATACCAACAATGATACCTAGAACAAAATCGTATATTCCCATAGTTAGAACAATTAATACGATTGTTATATATTCGAATAATGATATTTTATTCCATGTATCAAACAATGCTTCTGCCAATAGTTCGTATCCCAATAAAAATATCAGAGAGCCCACAATAGATACAGGTATAAACGAAATTATGATTGGACCAATTAATACTATTATTATCGTTAAAACAACAAGGAGATAGCCAGCAAATGAGGAATCAGCTCCAGCACGCATAAATAGGACGCTATTAGTATAAACCAAATAATTTTGTACAGATCCGATAAGACCACTAATAAAATTTGAATAGCCATGCGCAATTAACTCTCTATCCACATCATACTTATCCATTTGCAAGGAGATGGCTAATGCAGGGACATTGATTGGAACATGAAGGATACCAAAGAAAGTCAGAGCCAGCATGGTAGGAATTTGCTTAAATACTAAGATCCAATGGACTTTTTTTAAATCAAACAATTTGTAATGCTCATACCAAGTGGATGAGGACGAGGCTGCAGGAAAGATCCATCCTGATTCTCTAAGTTGAGATAAAGAAAGACTAGGGACAAATGCCACAATAAAATGGAACAGTACCAATGCTGCAATATAAAATGAGGGTAGAACTAATGAATGGTTGAAATGTTTTTGTAATAAAATGAGCGCAATTGTTAGAATAACGGGAACTAGCCATTTCAATAGCATGCCCCAATTCGTAAATAAGTCTGTAAAAAAGGGAACAGAGTACTCGAATTTGGAAACTCTGGTTGTCACCTCAATTCCTGTGATTATTAAAAAGTATCCAACACCACCAATACATCCAATAAGGATATGCCGTGGAAAAAAGCCCACTATTTTTCCCATTTTTAATTTCCCTAGTGCATAAAATGTAAGACCAGTTAACATGGAACTAATTACATAACAAAAGATTGTTGTTGTGATTATTTCATCGTTTTTTCCTTCTAATGCAGCTTTGTTTGCCAATGCCATAGCATGGTAAAATGGTGTTATTTCGATCATTTCACTGCCAATCCCGGCGGGGAAACTTGAAAATCCACCTGAGTATATTAGTTGAGAAACAATACATGATATATAGAACATTGAAATCCCTGCTGGGCCTAAATGAGAAAATACGGGCTCTGTGATTGGAAAAATGATCATACCATAGGACAATGCATCCAGGATATTTAATAATAATCCCAGGATTGAAGCAGGTAAATAATGGACAACATTTGACGGCAGATCTTGCAATTTGCAACTCCATGAACGATGTTCTGCCTGACTCTTATGATGAGGAATGGATTTGTATCTAATATTTGATTCTCCCGGAGTTTGGTGCTGATATTCTCCATTGCCTAATTTTGAAGACTCCGGGGCTACTAGTAGTCTACTGGTTTCGTGAGCTTCAATTGATTCATTTAACGGTGGTATTCTATCAGCATTCTTTGTGTTATAGTTGTCTTGAATTAAATACTCACCACTTGCATTATCTAATAGATCCAGATACTCATTAACGTGGTTCTCATCACTTGGATTAGTAGTCAACATGGTATCATTATTCGAGGTGAACGCCTCAGACAATTCCGCAGTTTGTTTGTGCAGTCTTTGAGATTCGTGGATTGTATTCAATCCACCTTTGCTGTATGAAATAGGCAATCCATCATTGCTGCTATTAACAATTGGCGATTGCGACAAGAATCCACCTCTTAATGATCTTCCTAGATAGTTGGCACCTAATGACATAGAAATGTTGTCATTTAACTGAGAGCCTATCAGACGTCCCTTTGAATACCCGCTAGTAGTGCTGTTGCCATTTACATCGTTATAGTAGGATGAATCCTGTTGTTGCAACCCTAGCGATACAGACAATTGATCTGAAAATGAATTCCTATTTTTCCTTTTGTTCGACTCAAACATGCTTTTACGGACGTTGAGAATTGAATATACAATGCCGAATTCGTTATAATAATAGTACGCTAAAGGGACTCTTTAATGTATGATTTTTCCACTGTCTCTTGTATACCGAATTTCAGCTGTGACTAATATAGATTATTTGGTAGTGTTTTTCCTATGCAAAATCCATGTGATGGGATTGAAACTCTCTCTTTGAATGCTGTATTTGGTCTCTTTAACTGTTCAGTTCTCCTCCGTTAGAAAGGTATTCTCGATATGGGATAAAGTATATATATAACTATATATTTAAATGTGTCTGTGTATCTACCATGACGATGCCGACACTTATCTACAGCGCTTCGATGATTCCATGCTGCTCTTTTTCTATCGTGCATTATCATTTTGTCTTATCTTAAAAATTGTGGGATTCTCGAAAAATATTACGAGGGAATTTTCCACACTACCTTTGTCGAACTTCCTGTGGAAAATTACTACTACCTATTAACTCGGGAAAACACAAAAGGGCAGCCTTGTAACCTAATCTTATTTTCGATGTCCTTCGATGGCCTCTGTAAATCAGGCTGTCTATTACGACATGGCTGACAAAGCTATGTGTGGTCCTGCCTGTTTTTCTATTGCGGAGGTTATCTTTTTTACTTTGACACACAAACTAGGTTTATCTGTGATAAGTCCACAGAAGGTGAGCAATTGGTTTTGAGCAATTGGACAGACAGATGATCAAGTATGGACCCAATAAGTGTGGTATGGTGATCCTCTTTTATTTTAGTTTCGGAGCGTATATTTATATATAAAACAAATATATAAGTAAATACCTGTTTTGAAAAAAAAACTTGTTACCAAATAATCTAAGCGTTAGAAACATGTTTTTCATGGATCTTAGCATATCTACCAGATGGATCTTCGGCACAACCCCAGTCAGCCTTTGGAATCCATCTCATAACAGTGTTGGCAGCTGTCTTTTGAGGGAATAAGGCATCGAATTTCAATCTATACCAGTAAGCTTCCTTTGTAGTTGGGATATCTGAACCCCATTCCATCTTTGGATTGGAGAACATTTGGTCTGAGATAACTCTTTCAGCGGTATCCTTTAGACCATCGATCCAAGAATAACCAACACCATCGGAGAATTGTTCCTTTTGTCTCCATAAGATTTCTTCTGGTAAATATGGCTTTGTTTCTGGTTCGTCTGATGTGTCGAATGCCTTTCTTAAGATATATTTCTCTATACGGCCTTTGGAAGAGTCAATCATCTTTTCCTTTGGATCAATGTTCATACATAATTGTAAGAATTCCCTATCTAAGAATGGGACACGAGCTTCTAGACCCCATGCCATTGTGGACTTGTTAGCTCTCAAACAGTCAGCTAGATGTAGGTTTTTGACACGCTTAACAGCTTCAGTATGGAACTCAGTAGCGGATGGAGCTTGAGCAAAGTATAAATAACCACCGAAGATTTCATCGGAACCTTCACCAGATAAAACCATCTTGACACCTTGTGCCTTAATTTTTCTTGACAACAAGAACATTGGTGTTGAAGCTCTGATAGTGGTGACATCGTATGTTTCTAAATGGTAGATAACATCGTCAAGGGCATCTAAACCTTCTTGTAAAGTGAAAGTATGTTCGTGATGTATAGACCCGATAAATTTAGCAACCTTTCTAGCAGCTTGTAAATCTGGAGCGTTTGGTAAACCAATGGCAAAGGAATGTAAACGAGACCATCCCGCAGCGTGCAAGTTACCTTTGTTATCAATACCAGCCAATGGTTTATCTTCTGAATCGTATTCTACTGGATCTAATTCGGCGTTTGCCTTTTCAGTTTCACGTGCAGCAATAGAAGCAATTAAAGAAGAATCCAAACCACCAGATAACAAAACACCATATGGAACTTCAGCCATTAATCTCTTTCTAACGGCCTTTTCTAGGGATTCTCTGATAGCTAAATAGTTAACTGGTTCACTTGGAATGCGTTCTTCATCTATCCAGTCAGGACTGAAATATCTGGTGATACAATCAGTCTTAGAATCATAGACATGACCTGGTGGGAATGCTACGATGTCATCACAGTCGTCAGTCAAACACTTCAATTCAGAAGCAAAGTAGACAGTCTTTGGGGAAGAGGAATCACGACCCATATATAAGGTGGTGATACCAATTGGATCTCTTGCAGCAATAATACGGTCTTGCTTAGCGTCATACAAACACCAAGCAAACATACCATCCAAGTACTTTGGAGCATCTATGTCATGTTTCAAGTACATGGGAATGATAGGTTCACAGTCACTTAAAGTCTTGAATTCATAGTCTGGACATTCCTCCCTTAATTGGATGTGGTTATAGATTTCACCGTTGACACATAAGGTGTAATCACCATCTGTACTGGTGATTGGTTGGGCACCAGAGTCTAAACCAACAATGGCTAATCTTTCATGGGCCAAGATCGTCGAGTTCTTGATAACATTACCGGACCAATCTGGACCACGATGTCTAATTCTCTTCGATAATTGTAAAGCCTTTGGCTTGAAAGCATGCACATCTTGATGTCTATAAGTCGCAAAAATACCACACATTATTGTATAAGTTTTTGGTTATTGCTGTTAGGTTATAGATAGAGTTTATTTATTAACAAGTAGACAACAGTCTGAAATAGTACTAATTACTGAAGGACTTTAGTAGAAAGCATATTGACCTTGCAACTGAACTTGTAACTAGTAAAAAAGAGTTAACATTTCCAATATTTTTTCTCGAGTAAATTTTCTTTCCACTGATTGACTCATCGCTCAAAAATGAAAAATTGCAAAAATTTTCACTTTTCACTACTTAAATACGCATAGATAAAATACTTATACAACAGGATCACCAACCAACGAGTTGCTCATAGTAGACACACCGGGAATCTAACAAGAGTAAGCCCGATGGGACAGAATTTCCTCTCCGTATCTTATTATTAACACCCCTCGGTATTCTACATAATACGAGTTCTGGAATGACCTGTGTCGACGGATCTGTCTTCACATGATCGAAAGGTCCGAGGAGATGTCTTTGTAACGCAACACAGCTGCCAAAAGCATCTTGTTATTTTGTTTTATTGGAGGTAATTTTTTTCTGTTTTTTTTCAATATCCGTTTATTTCCTGTCCTAAAGCAAAACAAAACTCAGGAAAATTATAATTGCGATGAGGTGAAAAATAAAAAAAAACAATGAATACTCTTGAATTAAGTGTTCCTATTGGTACTTTTGAACGGAAGTATATTGGGTTTGATCGAGCATACAGTGTGAAGGAAAAGGAGTGCGTAGTCTGTAAGTACGGCACAAAAAAATAAATAATAAAAAAGGTATTCCGGTATGACTGTTCCTAATGAGAGAGACGCAGCTCTAGCGCTAGAGTTCAAAAATAGAGGTAATGAATTCATTAAAAATCAACACTACGTGGAGGCTATTGATATGTATAATAAGGCTATAGAGTTAGATGATACGGTCTCGATTTATTACTCTAATAGGGCTCTTGGTCATTTGAAGTTGGATAATTTTCAAACAGCTATTGATGATTGTAATGCAGCTTTGAAATTAGATTCTAAGAACATCAAGGCCTATCATAGGCGTGGGTTTGGTTATGTAGGTAAAATGGAATTTAAAAAAGCCTTGCCAGATATTAACACAGTATTGAAGGCTAAGCCGGATGACGTTACTGCGAAGAGAGCATTGACGATGTGTGAGAAATTCATTAGAGAGGAAAGATTTAAGAGAGCTATTGGAGGCGATGAATTAGATAGCAAACGTAACGTCACACAGAATTTGAATTTAAGTTCCTTTAATTCAAACTCTGATCTGATTAAATATGAAGGACCAAAACTAGACATTGAACAAGTCAACGATTCAGGCGAACCGATAGACTCGTCAAGTGGCGGTGCGAAGGTTACTAATATGTCACAGGAGTTCATCTCGCAAATGGTCAATGATATTTTCTTACAGGGGAAAAAGTTACCAAAGAAATACGTAGCAGCTATAATTTCTCATGCTGACAGAGTCTTCCGTCAAGAACCTTCAGTTGTAGAATTATCGAACAAAGACGATTCTACTACTAAAATATCTATATGTGGTGATACCCATGGGCAGTTTTACGATGTATTAAATATATTTCAAAAGTTTGGCAAAGTTAGTAATAAACACACCTACTTATTTAACGGTGACTTTGTGGATAGAGGATCTTGGTCTTGTGAGGTGGCCATTCTCTTCTACTGTTTGAAAATCCTATATCCAAAAAACATCTATTTAAATAGAGGAAACCATGAGACAGACAACATGAACAAGATGTATGGGTTTGAAGATGAATGTAAATACAAATATTCCCAACGAATTTTTGATATGTTCTCTCAAAGTTTTGAAAGTTTACCTCTTGCTACACTAATTAATGATAGCTATTTAGTAATGCATGGTGGCCTACCAAGCAATACATCAGAAACAGTAAACGATATCAAGAAAATTGACAGATTCAGACAGCCACCTCGTGAAGGGCTATTTATGGAGTTACTATGGTCTGATCCCCAAGTCAAGCAAGGTTTTGGACCATCTCAAAGAGGTCTTGGTTACGCTTTTGGACCTGATATTACGGAACAATTTTTGAATAATAATAAACTAAAGAAGATATTCAGATCTCATGAAGTAAGAATGGGAGGTGTTCAATTTGAACACAATAAGAAACTGGTTACCATTTTCAGTGCACCAAACTATTGTGATAGCCAAGGTAACTTAGGAGCTGTTATTCATGTTGTACCTGGTCATGGTATAGTGGGCAAAAATGATAATGATGATGAAGATTTGATAGTAGAAACCTTTGCTGCAGTCAAACATCCTGATATTAAACCAATGGCCTACTCTAATGGTGGTTTAGGTTTTTAAACTCAAAACAGCAGCAATAATTTTTTTGGGTGTTTTTTTCATGTATTTGTGAGTGCTTGCAAAGTTCGCTTAGTTGATCATCTCTATATATTCAAACTCCGTTAATTATATTGGATAGAAAAAAAATTGTATATAGATGCATCTTATAATATAATTCTATCCACTAAGTAAAAATAACTCTTTAGAAACTACCCGAACACAACTTTAATAGCATCAAAAAGCTCTACAAAAAACATTCTATCAGTGGACATTAATTTATTCTACAGTGTAATAAAAAGTGCAAAAAGAAGCACTCACGGTGGGGGTCGAACCCACAATCTTCTGATTAGAAGTCAGACGCGTTGCCATTACGCCACGCGAGCTACTTATTTGTTATTGGTATCCTCTTATGCACATATCTGCATGAAGTTCACATGTCCACATGTTATGTTTTCTTGCAATATATAACATAGTATTGCATAAATCTATAAAACGATAATCAAATAAAAAAATTACAATCATTCTTGCAGAATGCAGTATCATATGTAAAGTTATTGTCGATAATTGTAATGAATAATTAAGATGATTATTATTGTAGTAGTATGTGTAGAAGGTTAATACATACGCTGATTGGTTATATGTTCTATATAATAAATGGCATAAGAAGTGGGTTCGATGTCTACAGAATATATAACCACATCATCAGTTTATATACCAATTGATGAGTACAATTCATATGTCTTTAGCGTACTGTATAATTAAAGATGTTGCTGTCCTTATGAATTGGATAATACTTGCCAGCTCAGCATCATTGTATTACTTCCTATTCCTACATTAACCTTCTACACATACTACTGCAATAATAATCATCTTAGTTATTCATTATAATTGTAGAAGAATTAAACTGTATAAGGAGGGTGTAAATGTTCAGAAGATGGTTATATTTAGATTCAATTGATCTACTCACCAAATTATTATTTTAAGAATGAATAGTTACGTATTTAAACCAGCACTGGTACTATATACAATGATTGATAATAGGAGCTCATCGGTTCACGTATTCCTGCTTTTAAGTTATTTACAAGTTATTTTCAAGTTTTGGATAGACAGTCATATTTGTGTTAAGGGACTATTAAAAAGTTGGAGAATCATTTTTGTTTGTAAGCTTTATTAGCAGTTACCGATGATTTTCCTACAACCGGTAAAATTGTCGATTCTTCTGTCAAATTCTCTAACTGTAGCTCTAAGGCACTTTTCTTATTTTTCAATTTTTCTAACCTTTGGGAACCACCTTCATGGGAATTTCTAAGTGTTTGTAAATATTCATGATTCTCCATAATTAAATAACCACGTTTTTCTTGACTACTATAAAATGCTATATCCTTTTTCTTTGTAGGTCTAGCTGGTAACGGTATTCTACCCCTCTTTTGCATAAACCAATCTGGATGAAGATGTGCCCTCAAGCCCAATTTATTGAAATAGCGGGCCGTAAACTGGCCACCTGCATTTTCTATTGCCTTTATTGCTTTGGATGATGCAGCTGACGATTCAATTTTTAGAGGAAGTTTAAAAGTAAATGAACCCTTGGCTAGGACTTTTACACCGTATTTTATAGTTCCTGTCACAAGTCCCAAATCCTTCATTTTCTTCATATCCAAAACTTCATCATCCTTCAATTGTAATCTGCCATTATTATAGAACCATTGAATTCTCTCTAGGTTTAATATATTCAAAGGTTTAGCATGAACATTTGTAAAGCCTAACTTAGGAAATAACTTATATATTGGTGTTTGACCACCTTCAAACCATGGCTTCACTGTACCACGAGCTTTTTGACCCTTTTGACCTCTCCCAGATGTTTTTCCCTTGGTACTAGATGGACCACGACCCACCCTTCTAAAGGTTTTTGTGGATCCTTCAGCAGGTTTTAAGTTACTTATCAATGATGCTGAACGGATTGATATCCAAGAAATGGAAGGACCACATTTCAGGAAGTTGTTTCCTAATGGAAATTGTAACATCTCTTACGACGAAACTTTAGTAACCTTGACCTTCTTAAACTCGGTTTTAACTAATCAGCATAACAGCTAAACTAAAGATACCGAAAGTCGAAGATGCAAGTATTGACGTTCAAATTATCTCCTTATTGAGGTCAGCTATTTTTCTTCAAAATAAAATGATTTAGATAGTCTCGTGACATAGCAAATTAGGTACTTGACAACAACAGAAATATCTATGCTTTTCAACAATTAAAAGCTTTTATGGCCAAGTTGGTAAGGCGCCACACTAGTAATGTGGAGATCATCAGTTCGACTCTGGTTGAAAGCATTTTCTTAATGTTTTTTTGCATATCAAATACTAGTTCAAATACTAGTCCGGACTCCATGTTGGATGGAGTTTGCATGACTGATAGACAAAATAGAACTGATTTGAATTGAGAAGTTAAGCTCTTTTAATTACTGCGTTTGCATTTAATCTATATGAAAATGTTCTAAAATGTGTAGCTGTCCATTGTATATAATGCTTGGCGTAGAAGGGAAATAAGCGTAAATTCATGCGTTCCATAGTATAGCAGAAAATAGAGTTTCATTACTCTTCTTATATTTGCATTAAAAATACGCTTTCTGTTGTAATCATTATATTTTTTATTACAAAAATTCTTGTTTACTTTCTCTAAAATATATATATTTTTTGTCTTTATATTGGTTTTTTCAATAGCATCGTTAATTCAGTACAAAAACTAAACATAAAAATATTTGCTTACGTATACTGATATTTCAAAAATGCCTAGAAGAAAACCATTTTAAGCATCAAAAAAACAGTATAGTAATTAATTATATTTCAAAATTAAAATTAAAAATACATATTACAGAATTATCAGTACTATTATATAGAATCTTATAATCTTATCATTAAGTGCTTTATGGTCCTTTACGTTTTTTAAATATCTGTTAAGTCGTGGCATTAGTCATATTTTTGTTTCTTGATTTATCTCAGAACTTTCGTAAGATTGTGATGCTTCGTCATCTATGGTTCTATCCATACTAGCTTGTTCATTATCTGGATTGACTATTCTTAGTGGACGTTCTGCCATCATGTCAGGTAATGATGAAGCACTAAACCTTTCATTTCCTTGATAAAACGAATGAGGTTCCTCAAATACAGTAGAAGGTAAATTATTTTTCAATACCGGATTGTAATTAACTGCACCACCATTCAAACTACTATTAAGTGTTGTAGAGGAAGGCATTGTTCCTATTCCAAATGATGGGGTAGAATTTCCTGAAATCGCCGTATTATGTCTTGAATTTAATCTCCAACTCGAACCAGATCCGGTATTCGGTAGAACAACTGGATTTGCATCTTGATCACCAAAAGAATAAGGTTGATGCTGTCTTGTTTCTTGTAAATCAGGTTCCTTTTGATCTTGCCTTCTTCTCCAAATCAAGTAAAATATTAATAGAAGAATTATTATTATCCCACCTAGTACTGATCCTACTACAATACCTGCAATTGCACCACCACTTAGACGATTACCTGAACCTGATGAATTTTTATTATTGTTATTATTGTTTCTTGAATTTGCATCTAAGGAAGTAGATGTGGAAATTGCTGTTGTTATAACAGATGTGGCAGTTACAAATATTGTGCTTGGTGTTGCTCCTCGTTCTGATACAATTGATGTGGTTACAAGAACTGTTGTCATACTTGGCGGTATGCTTGAAGACCTTGTTGAAGATGAACTTGTAACACTTGAGGTGCTAGATGTGCTTGGGGTGCTAGATGTGCTTGAGGTGCTAGATGTGCTTGAGGTGCTAGATGTGCTTGAGGTGCTAGATGTACTTGAGGTGCTAGATGTGCCTGATATGTCGGATGTTCCTGAGGTACTAGATGTACTAGATGTGCTTGAAGTACTAGATGTACTTGGGGTATTAGATGTACTGGTCATACTTGATACGCTTGGTACAGATGATGTACTTGGCAAAGTGTTTTGTATAATGCTCGTACTACTAGTGCTACTACCCGTAGTACGAGCTGAAGAGGTAGGGGAGGTAGAACTGATCATGTTCGATGATTGAGACGTAATTCCTGGACTAGTCCCTGTTGTTGATGAAGGTATCATGAGTAAAGACAATGAAGATGAACTTGAACTACTACTACTACTACTACTTGCTATGGAATTTGTTGTCGGTATTGGTGAATACGACGAGGACGTAGTAGGTGTAGAAGATGTGGTTGCAGAGGACGATAATTGAATACTTCCATCAACATAAACGTTAAAACTATTCGAACCACCACAAACCTCATAAGGCCATGCTGCACATGGTATATTACATTGAGAATCTGCTACTTTACTCAATGCACTAGTTACAACATTAGCTGAGCTAGCACAATAACATTCGTTACCATTCTTTAATAGTGCTACTTGCTCACCTGCACATTGTTCTTGACAATATGACACAGACTCATATATATATACACCTTTTGAAATCAATCCACTGTAGTCATCATTTATAAGATTATAACATCCGTGAGAAACCCATGTTTGTTGTGCGCTGATAATATTAGCAAATAAAAACAGTATATTGAGTAAAACTATTAATGAATTCATTCCTTTGTGAATATATTAAAAAAATTGAATAATAAAAAAAAAGAAGCAAAATATAGTATTGAATAAAGCTGTATTTCCTTTTTATAATTATGCCTGGGTATGAGAAAGTTTATAATATTTTAGTATACTCAAATGGAGAAAAAAAGAGATAATTTTTATTGTACGATGAATTTGCTTAACATAAGTAAAATGACTGCAACCCAAAAGTAATTGATGTAATATATACAACCGTTAGGAGATGTTTCAATGTCTTGATCCTCCTATTTATTAGTAAACACTCCACTATGATCCAAAATGCACAGAACTTGTTGCTCTGATAACAGCCGATTAATAAATATACAAGAGAACAGATTGCAAAGCGATGTTATAACTGATGCGTCTGAAGAGAACAAGAGAACCAAGAAAAATGGAAAGGAAGGTTACTTAAAAACCAAATAACAAAAAAAATTCAAAGAGAGGTAGAGGATCTTTTTTCTCTTCTATTTCTAAAAAAAAATAAAACTAAACAACAGATATATAACTAAGAAGATGCAACAGAAAAATGTACATAAAAATAAATAAATATGTACGTAAACGGAAGAAGATAAGGGAGTTAGCAAGGAATGACAAAAATGAAAATAAGTAAGAATATTTTTTATCTTTCCGAGTAGTTCCCAAGGAATGGGTAGGATATAAATAGAGATGTTTAGAAGGTGTAGTGAAGAGCAGTAAATTATGTGACAATAGTAAGACAACGATGAATCTACTTCGAGAAAATATGCCTTACTTTCTTAGAACAACTTGATTATATAATCTCCGTCTAGTCGTTGACTAACGAACTCGTGTAGCAACTCGCAGAATTGAAAAAGAAGCAAAAATGAAGCACTACTTAAAATAGACATTTCTTTCTCTTTCCTTTTCATTTCGTGATTATCACTAAGTAGAAAGTAGGCATGTTTGAAGTATGGTGTGTAAAGTAAGCTTCGTATGAAAGGATACGCCGCTACTAGTTTAGTATCTGGTAGCTTTCTACGGAAATGCAGTGCTGGACTTCGTACAAAAGATAATACAGTGTCGCGTGGGTGTAGTCTGAGCCAGATAAATCAGCCATACAGTATGCACAACTGTTTCTGACATTGCAAGTTGTTGAGCAAACTATATAGCGACTAGTGTGTATAAATATATATATAGTACTCCCTGTCACTGGGAGGTTGGGATGGTTTGATTGTTTATCCTGAGCTTTTCTGCTGCTGTTTTGATATACCTTTGACCCCTGTCCGTGGTTCCGCTCCGTTTTCTTTGCGAAATGCGGTGTTTTATGAACAGTGCATAGATGAAAAAGGCAACCGCTACTGCCAAAAAAGGGCACTTCCAGTTTCACCTAATATAATCGAAGCTGCCCAGATCCCTGGCATCAGATTAAAAGTTGAATGTAGAGAGATTTAAATAGAAACAGCGTTCTAACACCACCAGTGGTGGAATAGGCGTGATGGAATACTGTCATGGAATCTTGAAAGGTAGTCCTGCACACCAGTCTTGGTGTCATGTTCCCGGGGCATGGACTTCGGTTGAGTCCTGTCGAACCGTTTAACAGCCGTCGGCACTTCCGTTCCTTTCCGAACCTGTTGCTGTTAGCCAGGATTTGCCAACGTATGTAGTGTCATCTTCCTGTTTCTTGGTCATATGATCGTGCGAAGTGAAGAAAAATATTCAGTAGTCAAATTCTAAACACATCGCATATCTTTACAAGCCTGTAGCATAGGATCGACTTCCGTGACTCGGACCGCTATATAGGTATTTTTATATCGTACCTGTCTGCATTCTCTGTACTTATCGCCCCATACAATCTCCAGATGTCCTCGTTGAAAGCCGTTGACAAAAAAATTGCTAAACGCAAACAGGTTTATAAACCTATATTGGAAAATCCTTTTATAAACGAAAGCAACCTTTGGCCACGAGTTGACGATCTACAATTGGTCTGGGAATATTTGCAATCCAATATTCTAACTAAATGCAGGCATTGGAATGAACTACACCATGATGACACAACCAGCTATCCTTGGGACATTCTAACAAATTACAACGACATCTTAACTCATTTGTCACAATCAAGCGAAAGTGAAAAACTACTACTCTTCGTGGCGAATAAGGACACAGACCCGTCCTCATTACCATCCATTATCCTGCAACATTTACCGTTGGCTTGTTATATGTCCAAGGCACAGGTCACGTTGGTCCAGTTACCCAAGGGATCAACCGCCATACTAAGGGAATCAATCAAGTCCTTACAAAATAGCATGTTGCTACTGGTCGTTAATGATAAACTGGACGACTCCTTCGTCAAACAAATAACTTCCAGGGTAGCCCCATTGGACTTTCCATGGTTGGACTCACTGAAGTATAAGGAAAGTCATGTGAGACTTATTAAGACAACGTTTCCAATAATTAGTAAAAATAAAGAGTCTACGAAAAAAAGTGTGAAAAAAAACAACTAATAATCACAGAATTAACTAGAATACAAAAGAAAAAATGTGAAAAAAAACTTAAATTATTTGGGATCACAGGGAAAGTGACGGGGGACAGAAAAGAATATATATATAGAACAATAAGAACCCATCTCGAATCGTTCTTTCACAACTCTAGGCACCAATATTAAAGAAACGACAAGGGCATTTTTTGGCGTACCAAGATATTATTTTTTTCTTATTTCTTTTTTTTTACTACGGTCATCTTAAATTAGTATTAATATATAATAATAATAATGGTTGTATTAAATCCAAATAATTGGCATTGGGTCGACAAAAATACCTTACCATGGACAAAAGATTACTTAGACAATAGTTTGAAAAACTTAGAATTAGAAAACAAAGATAACCAAGTCAAATTCGTCTTACACGATATTTATAAAATTTCAGGCGATTCTAATGTTTCGCAAAGAAAAGGGAAACCAATTTGTTATTATGATTTACATTTAGGCTTTAATATCAAAGTTATAGAATTAGAGTCAAATGATGAAAAATGTCAGGGAACGTTGGAAATTCCAGAATTTATGCATGACGATTTGGATTTCGAATTTACCACATCAGGTTTTGAAAACTTTGATTCTTTAATTAAATCAGAGTTTTTACCTTTGTTGAAAACCCATCTAGCCAATTATCAAAACGACTTAATTAATGAACACTCAAAAGACTTACAGCACTAGCATTAGTAAATCCCTTATTTTTATTGTTATTTTATTTTGTAAATAGCACATACGTATATTTATAAAAGAATATAAGAAAATAACGAGACAAAAAAAGAAGGATAGTGAAACTATTACACGCTAATAGATATATGGCACGATCTTGTAAGGTACTTGCTTTTCATACTCCTCCCAACTTTCTTCATATTTTTCTCTACACTTCTCCTCATCTCTTTGTTGGCGATGAAATAGTAATGCTGCAAAGTATGCTGAATAATAATAGGTTAATGGAGTTTGAAACCATGTAGTTAAACACCAACTTAATGATATCAACCAATCTCCAAAGTAGTTAATATGTTGAGATTTCGCCCACCAGCCGTCACACAATAACTTTGTAGTACGTTTAGTTTGAATGCTCTTTAAATGAGATAATTTACCTTGTCTAAAATCTGATTTTTGTTTGTTTGAGGAATGGAAGATCCAGTAACCCAACATCATCAAGCTAGCTACAGCACCTGTTTTGTATAGACCCAAGTCAATTGATGAAACACTTAAATAACGTGCTTGCAAACTATAAGTAAATGGAACAAGTGTTAAATCACCAAATGCTAACATAAACCCAAATCCATCGGTAGTGATATCCATCATTGTTAATACACCTGATTCATTCAATACACCGTCGAATATATAAAATCCTTGTAAAATGTTGATTAATAGCAATGCATCATTGAGTTTGCCAGTTTGCAAATAATGATGATGTAAACATGATAAGTTAATTAATAACCATAGCAACATCCCAGGTCTTAATTCAGAAAACATTTTAATATCAACTGGTCCAATACGAGGATTCAATTCACGTCCAATATACCAATCATATATGATGTTACCTGAATTACCGCCTAGTGCTAAAATTCTTTCTCTATTTCCTTTACCGTTAGGCTTAGTCAATGGAATAAAACTTGAAATGTAACAAAATGTTGCTAATCCAAATGAAAACAATATCGTAATTATACAAATGTCCACATGGTTTGCATATAGAAATTGTAATTCTGGTAATTGACCTTCTGTAAGGGCCCATCTGACTGCTAAGACCAAAATTAGACCGGCAGATATGGCAATACCATTAATCTTATACATTAGATTTGTGCCATCTCTCAAAGTAACCCCTTTCATGTAAGTGCCCGGCAATATCACATCGAAAAAGGCCAAAGTTAAATACCAAACAAAATAATAAATCCATAAATCATAATTGGTCAAATAAAATTTCAATGGTTTAATACCTTGCCATAACTGTAAAAAATCAAAATTCTCGAAAAAACCTGTGATAAAATAGTCTGGTCTAATTAATTGATTTAAAATGACTGTGAAAATTGGTAATCCAATTGAGATGGCCAATGCACCTTTTAGTCCACCAAATTCAAACTTGTGAGTCTTTGGGTTCAGATCCGAATACATTGATTGTTTTTATGAAATAATGCAAGTATTTAGATGCTTAACGAATTGAATAAGGTTATTTTCGGATCAATTGAAAACAAACTTTGCCAGTTGGAAAAGTAATGGCTTTATGAAGTCGGCGTTTATATATACTGGTAGATTTTCAGAGATTAAACGATCGTTTATCGTTTACCCTTCATCGCTTTTATCTCGATTATTCTTTTCACTCGAACGGTGTAATTTCCCCCCATGCGTGCCGGGTAAGTTAAGGCTTTAAACTTCTGTTTTAAACTTGATTGATTGATAGCAAACACTTGTTAAAATTCAAGAAGCGCATACAAACTTAAGTTGGCTATTGGGAGTTTGGCAATAGGAGAGCGCACTAACTACCTAAGTGTCATAGTAGATATTTTTGCTGTGATATATATTGGAAAGTAGTCATGTGTAGTGTTTATTTGTCTAAAATCTCAGCCTTACAGGATAGGATATGGTCTCGATGGATGGAATTGGTTGATGGATCGGATGGAACGAGATCTTCCAAGGAAACACAATTACTCATTGACAATATATCTAATTGTTTACTTGAGTATCAGACGTTATTACAGACTATTGTAGTGTCATTTAATCAGGAACATAGGTATGTATCGATTAAATGGGACAGATCGATGAAGTACGATTCTTTAATAGATAGTATTCGAGTATCAAAGAAACAGGAAATCACCAGTAGAATCAGCCCTAGCGGTGAAATGACAAATACTTTGAATAAGCTAATTGAGCATATCGATTGGTTGCACGAATTTAAAAGACAATTCCAAGAATCAATTCTAGAGGACCATCAAAATATAATGTCCTTAACTGAAAAGAAAAGAGATAGTTTAATAAAGCGTCATTCAACTGATATAGGTGGCACAGACAGTAATGGTGATAATAAACAAAATGTTAACGTGTCTGATGGTGTTGCTCGACCAATCTCTACAAAGGATAAATTATTAACGCAGTCGAAACTTGTCACACGGAACTTGATCAAGGGAAATCAGGCATTGCAGTCCAGTATACTACAGAGTGATTTGAACTTGGACGATCTAAAACAACAAACAAAGTCTCTGCAAGACATTGATGACAAATACACACAGTTCGAGACTGTCTTCAAAAAGACAAACAAGCTGGTGAAGAATCTTGAACGAGCCTCAAACCAGGAAAAGAGAGACGTTTACATTGCTCTGGGTTTCCTATGCCTCTGTATCTCCTGGGTATTATGGAGACGTGTGTTCAAATTACCAGTGAAGCTAAGCTTATGGCTGTTGTTTAAATTCTTCAAGACAATACTAATGACTATTGGGCTAGTTAAACGTGTGTCCAGCCAATTCCCAGCTAGCCAAGAAGCAGCCGCCAATACTCTAGTAGCTGCGACTACCAGCCATTCTTTCTCCTCCTTATCCTTGACTCCAACAGCAACCCCTAGCATGGTGACCGTTACGACCAATTACACCTCGGGCTCCGCGATCTTGCACAACCTGCCCAACGAAGAAATATCCGAAGCCATACAGGAAGCCGTATCCAGAGCGTTCAACAGGGATGAGCTGTGAACGGAAACCCGGTCAGACCCTTCTATTTCATCCATTGCTTGCACATGCAGTTCAAAAGACTCTGCCCCTCGATCACGAGATACCATAATTTCCCGAGAATCCAAAATAACCTACAACGCACTGCATTGCTGACTAACGGAGCAGGACAAAATGCGCCGCCATATGAAAAATTAAATAATCAGAGTCCCGAAAGGAGCATGTGCAAAGTTAAGGAGACAAAGAGACAAAACCCGGAGAGTGCCCGCTGCTTAGACGAAATATTCAATGGACCGGGGATATTTTTTCTTTCCTGGTGGAAGGACCGAGCGTGCAATCACGAAGAAAAATCATCATATACCAATATTTCGAGAAATCGGCTATCATGTTGGGCTTCAAGGAGGAAAAATCACAACATCACCCTCTAATTATTATACATATATATACACACGTCTCTTGATAATCTCCAAATTCTTTTGTTTCTTTTATCTCTTTTGTCATAGTGGAAAGAATACAGACTAACAGCTTTCAATTCCCCTCCGCTCCTATCTCCCGTCACACACACACACCAAAAGTATTTTCCTTTTCCTGAAATGTTTTGGCATAGGAACGGTCCTACTTTTAAGAAAGACGGTAATGATGACGACTTCGTCGTCATCACACCGCAGGATTCTGCCGGACGTTTGTCTAACGACTCGTCCCATGAAATTCAAGCTCGTGATGATAAGGAAAGCTTTTTCGAGCTGGAAGACAGGGTAAAAATTAAACCTGTTAATGATGAAGACGACATATCGGTGATTATCACATTCAACCAAGGCGTTTCGCCCTTCATCATCATCATCACTTTTGTCACCTCCATTTCAGGATTTCTATTCGGTTATGATACTGGCTATATCTCAAGTGCCCTGATCTCTATAGGGACGGACCTGGACCATAAAGAATTGACTTACGGAAAGAAAGAAATTGTCACTGCGGCTACATCTTTGGGCGCTTTAATTTTCAGTTTAATAGCGGGTGTAGGTGCCGATGTCTATGGTAGAAAGCCAACTTTAATGTTTTCTAATTTTATGTTTTTAATTGGTGCGATCTTACAAATCACAGCGCACAAATTTTGGCAAATGGCGGCAGGGAGGTTAATTATGGGGTTCGGTGTGGGGATCGGCTCCTTAATCGCTCCCTTGTTCATCAGTGAAATCGCGCCAAAGATGATTAGAGGTAGATTGACCGTTATTAACTCTCTATGGTTGACCGGTGGCCAACTGATTGCCTATGGTTGTGGTGCAGGTTTAAGTCATGTACACAACGGTTGGAGAATACTTGTAGGATTATCCTTAATCCCAACTGTTCTGCAATTTTGCTGTTTCTTATTTTTGCCTGACACGCCAAGATATTATGTTATGAAAGGTGATTACGAAAAGGCGAGGGCAGTCCTACGTAAGAGTTACACCGGTGCCTCAGATGCAATGATTGACCAAAAAGTACAGGAGCTAGCCGAATTAAATCATTCTATCCCAGGGAAGAACGTCCCAACTAGAGTTTGGAACACTTTGGTAGAATTGCATACCGTACCATCAAACTTCAGGGCTTTAGTTATCGCATGTGGCTTACAAGGTATTCAACAATTTACGGGTTGGAATTCTTTGGTTTATTTCTCCGGTACCATTTTTGAAACTGTTGGATTTAAAAACTCAGCAGCTGTTTCCATTGTGGTCTCGGGTACTAATTTCATCTTCACCCTAGTGACCTTCTTCTTGATAGACAAAGTGGGTCGTAGGACAATTTTATTGATTGGTCTACCTGGTATGACCATTGCTATGGTTATATGTGCCATTGCTTTCCATTTCATTGGTATTGAATTCGTCGGTAACGACGCAATTGTTGAAAATGCGGGATATTCATCATGGGGTATTGTCATCATTATATTTATCATCGTATTTGCCGCATTCTATGCTCTTGGTATCGGTACCGTTCCGTGGCAACAGTCTGAACTGTTCCCTCAAAATGTTAGAGGTATGGGTACTGCTTTTGCTACCGCAACAAATTGGGCAGGTTCCATGGTCATTGCATCTACATTTTTAACAATGTTGCAAAACATTACGCCAACAGGTACATTTTCATTCTTTGGAGGCCTGTCCTTTATATCAATAATATTTGTTTTCTATTGTTATCCAGAACTATCAGGGTTGGAATTGGAAGAAGTCCAAACCATCTTGAAAGATGGATTCAACATTAAGGCATCTAAGGAGTTGGCCAAGAAACGGAAGAGACAGTTTGCCGAAGCCAATAAATTAAAAATTGAACCAACGCAAGAAATAATTGAAAGCTGAGAACCCCCTTCTTCGTTTTACTTTTATTTTAGAGTATTTTTAGGTTTTTATCTTCTTTTGATCTTATTCATACGGCCGGAAACATGATGTTTTTAATGACAGACTATGTGATATTACTACTATTCCATTGTTTTTATCTGGCCGCTATTGTAACACTCCCAATAATCATTTAATTTGGCTTTTACTAATTCAATCGATAGAGTTGCATTTTTGGGTGCAAGAAATTTCAAGAAACGGATGTTTGTGATCTTAAACTAGTTATTTATGACTATATATGGCGATCCAAGCAGTGAGTTAACCACCAGTAAAGCACATGCGTACATGTTATATATACATATGTAGATACATGTAGACTTAATTTAATAATCGAGTAACGTTATTTCTGTCTATTCATATATATGTCTCCATAGCACATTTTATCCCGGGTAACGGGTTTTCTGAATTTTGTTACATTTTTTCAGAATTGAAAATTTTTATTAGATGATGAGCTCATCGAGACTTTTACATAGATAAAATCGCAAGTTTAACCAAGTAAAATAATAATATTACGGTTCATCGATAGATAGTACTTTCCAGGATTAGTATATTGTTAATTATTCTTAAGGTTCGTATTTTTGCTAATAACAACATATTTTACTTTATTTGAGAAACAACTAGAAGGGAAGCAAAACAAAGAAGAGAGACAGAATAAGATCAGAAGAGATGGCTCCCACAACTACATTTAAAAAAAAGAATTCCAAGCGCCAATTGACTACTGATTCAAAGAAGACAGAGAAG
The DNA here is from genome assembly GCA_030573655.1 of Cylindricascospora bacillispora. NCBI lineage: Eukaryota > Fungi > Ascomycota > Saccharomycetes > Saccharomycetales > Saccharomycetaceae > Cylindricascospora > Cylindricascospora bacillispora. The sequence goes on along the minus strand of JAJMDR010000008.1, from coordinate 185,990 downwards.
AGTTTAAAAAAACCAAGAATTTCAGTAAGCTCATCTGAAGAAAGCGAAGCAGAATACCTATCAAATTCTGAAGATTCTGAGGTTGATGAGTTGGACGAGGTCTCTTCTAATGACGAAGAAAGTGATGAGTTAGATAGCTCTGAAGAAGAAGAAGAAGAAGAAGAAGAAGAAGAAGAAGACGAAGTCGAAAACTCGAAAGAGGGTCAATCCGAAGGTGATGCCAATGGTTCCTCGAATCATGGAGAGCAAAGAAAATTATTAAAGGAAAGAAAAATGAAAAGAAAATCCGGTGAACAAGTACAACATATTAAATCATTATGGGAAAGATTGAGAGTTCAGAACCCACCAGTACCAAAAAATGTACGTGACAAGTTATCAAACGAAATATGGGATTTATCAAAAGATTTCATAAGTGATTTAGTCTTAAAGCATGATGCATCTCGTGTTGTTCAAACTTTAGTTAAGTATTCTTCCAAAGAACGTCGTGAACAAATCACACAGGCTTTGACTGGAAAATTTTATTTATTAGCAACTTCTGCATACGGTAAATACTTATTGGTTAAATTGTTACACTATGGATCCAAAGACTCAAGACAATTAATTATTAATGAATTGCATGGTAAATTAAGAAAATTAATGAGACATCGTGAAGGTGCCTATGTTGTCGAAGATTTATTTGTTCTTTATGCTAACAATGAACAAAGAAAACAAATGATTAGAGAGTTCTGGGGTTCTGAATATGCTGTCTTTAGAGATTCCCACAAGGGCTTAGACATAGAACAAGTTTGTGAGACAAGTGTCGATAAGAGAAATATTATTGCTAAGAACTTAATTGGTACTATTACCGCATCGGTTGAAAAGGGTTCAACCGGGTTTCAAATTCTTCACGTTGCCATGAAGGAATATGTAAAGATTGCTGATTCTAAAGAAATCTCTGAAATGATTGAATTATTACACGAACAAATTGCCGAATTGGTTCATACCCCAGAAGGCAGTGAAGTTGCTTCGACATTAATAGCAAAGGCCAATGCCAAAGAAAGAAGATCAATCTTGAAATCCTTGAAGGCCCATGCTGATAAATTAATTGTCAACGAACATGGCCATATGACATTTATCACTTTGCTAATGACAGTTGATGATACTGTTTCTGTCTTTAAGACCTTTGTACCTGCAGCAAAAGAACATTTGCATGAGTTTATAGTGGATAAATTTGGTAGAAGACCTTGGCTTTACATCTTACTAGGCTTAGATGGGAAGTACTTCTCGCCTATTGCTAAAAAGGAATATGAGAAATTCCAAATCATGTCCAAAGAAACTTCGAAGAAAGATGATGCTGTAAGAAGAAAGGAATTATTGAACAAATTCAGTCCCCTGTTTATCTCCATAATTTCTGAAAATTTGGCCGATATTTTGGATGAAAACTTTGGTTGTCAATTCGTATCTGAAGTTCTCTCCAATGATGATTTGTATGAGCAACTTTCTGATGATTCTACAAAGAAATTCGAATCACTACTAGGTGACATAATCGTATACTTCAAGGGTGATGTCACTGAGGAATCTCACCCAATCCACAAACCATTTTCAACAAGATTATTGAAGACTTTAATCCAAGGTGGTAAATGGAATAATAAAGAGAAAAAATTGGAACCACTACAAAAAGTAACACATCTAGGCACTCCATTTGCACAAAAGATATATGACGAGATTATAGATGAATCCAATTTGTTGGAATGGATTAACCAACCTGACAGTTCTTTCATTATCGTAGCATTGTACGAGACACTAAAGGATAAGACTGAAGGTAAGCAATTTATTAAAGATTTACAAAAAGTGTCCAAAAACATCGACATTTCCAACGAAACGAACAAAGGTGCTAAATTATTACAAAACCTTCTAAAAAAATGAAGCCATGTTATTCTGCTAAGTACTCAATATCTGAATAACAAAACTCTGTATATTATATATCTCTTTACCAAATTTTTCCGTAATATAGACTACTAATATTATTGACCTCTTTACATCAACTGTCACATGATAAAAAGAGCATTAACATCTATTAAGATTAATAAAGAAATAGTATATGAAGAGATCGGATCCATGCTCTATTTCTAGATAGACAGACAAACAAGCAAGCCATCTCCATTCAAAGATTGATCTGATATCTAACATGCTAGTAGAATGAGTCATACAGACGAATCCAAAAAAAATGAAAAACCAGTCGAAATAACTAATGAGCCTATAGAATTTGAAAGGCCACTTCAGGGAACAGACGGCCCATTCACCATTGAGAACTTGCTACCAGAATTACCTGAGGGATTTGTATTTACATGCTGCGAGTCTTATGAGCAGCATATCTATTTAGGTACAACAACGGGTGGACTACTTCATTATTTTGAGATAGAGCGCGGTGAATTTCTTTTAGTTTCTCACACTCAGTTTGATAGTGATAATGAAAGTCCAATTGACAAGATTATCCTGCTCCCAGAGATTGAAAGAGCTTTAATTTTATCGGCTGGAACTCTTTCTCTATTTCTTTTACCAGAATTTGCACCCAAACCAAATGCACTAAAAATTAAGAATGTACTTGATGTGCAGGTCCTCAAGTTTTCCTCCTTATCTAGCACCTATAGAATTTATACTTCTCATGAAAATAATTTGAACCTAATAAAAGTTTCCCAATCAGATTTCACTCTTTCGAAAACGATTGATCTCAAAGGTATTACTAAATTCTGTCTTCATAGTAACGTATGTTTGGTCGCAAAATCTAATGACTATCTAATACGAGATTTGAAGTCTCAAAACCAAATTAACTTATTCAATGTTGGTGGGGAAGGTTCTAATTTAAATCCTATTGCAACGTCATTTAATAATGATGAGTTTTTGTTGTGCACAGGAGGTGGAACGTACAATGATGAGTCAATAGCCTTTATAATTAACCACAATGGAGAAATTAGCAAAGCAACAATCATTTTGAAACAGTACCCAAGAGAGCTTTTAGTAAATTATCCATTTGTACTCGTGAATTATGATTACAAAGAAATATGTATTTTCGAACTAGTTGCAAATGCAGAACCCAAAATTGTTCAAACAATAGTTAGTAGAACTGGTCCAATTAGAATCTGTAAGACGTTAAAAAGATTTGAGCTTCCAAAAATATCTAGTATTGAGGACGACGTGATTGAAAAGTTAAGATTGGTTCCCCTCGGTGTTCATCCAATTGATTTTGGGGTTGATAGACAGAGAGCATTGATAAAGGAAAAATTCACCAGAACAACATCTTTACTTATGTATGGAACCTCTGGGATACAGACGTTATCATTAGTACCATATTTTCTCAGTTTTACCTCAGCTGCAGAGACTCAAATTGATGTTATTCAGGATTACCTCAAGGAATTGCAGCTATATTCTCTTTCTGAATATCAAAAAGTAGAATATACATACTTAGTCACCATGATGCTACTTCTTATTGTCCTCCACTGCAACATCATAGACTCACTAGTTATAGACAAATGGGTGGAATTCAGTCATATAGTAGACATCAGATTACTATTTTATTTGTTGAATTTAGAATATTTTGGCGATCTCTGGACATGTAACGGTACAGTACATCTGTTTAATGAATGTAAATCCTTAAAGTTAATACATAAATGCAACGATGACAAATTATATGATATTTTCTTAAATATTAAGGTAAAACTAAATGATGCGAAGGGCTTGAAATCTATAAAGGACATTGATAATGTCCTAGAAACCATAGATGTTAATATGTTCAAGGAGATGCTTAAAAAAGGTGCTAGCTTTCAAATCGATGATTATGAAGAGTCAAATCTTAATAAACTCATCGAACTATTAAATGCCGAGGAGACTGATAAAGATAATATCATCTTGGAAATATTCCAGCACCAAAAACGTCCAGAAAAGTGCTTGGAGTTTCTCAAAGAACAAAACGATGAAATCAAACTTCTAGAATTTTTAACTGAGCATGCCTTAGAAATCCCTAAAACATATTTAACTTTAAACCTAGTATCCCTTGCAGTTTGGATAATCAATAAGTCACCAGAATTAAATACCCGAATCATAACAATGATTCTAACAGTTTTCTCAAGGACTTCTTCTGATCCTCAAAAGTTATTATCTGAACTGGATGATAATCTGATAGCTAAAGTGACATTGCTGGAAGCACTAGGAAGCAAAAATTCCAAAGACCAAAAATTTCTAATAGATTACTATTTTGTCAAACTTCGATCAATAATTGAAGAAAACAAATTACAGGAATACCTCAAAACACTCTTTAAGGAATACAAGAATGATCTTAATTGCGACAAGGTAACCATCTCAGAATTCCTATATCTTAGAATCTCTCGTGCTGAAAAGTTTTATGACTTTGTGAAATACTACAAACTAATAAAACAATTATTATCTAATGAATTGGATGCCGAGATGGATGATCTTTTGCTGAAAAATCTAAAAGCTACGGATAATTTACACGTATTATATTTCTTATTTAAGGGAGATAAGGTTATCATAAAACATGATTTGCCTCATGATACCTTATTCAGTCTTTATCTAGATTTGAATGATTTTAGAAGTATCGAAAACTACGTCACCAAAGAAAATATACTAGATGTAATAAAGAAATACATAGCTGTGTCTAACGATGCATATATGGTTGATTTAATCTCAACGTTCATGGAGCGCAATATAAACTTAATTAAAAGTGAAGACATTTATTTACAAATATTAGAAATTTTACCAAAAGATTTCCCCTTCACTGTCATGTTTAATGTTCTATTTGGTGTTTTCAGAGAGTACGAATCAATGAAAAGAGATTCCGAGATTCAAAAGGAACTATTAATAAGCCAACTCACCAAAATATCATTCTTTCTCGAGCAATGCACTGAACAGGCGTAGCATGGCAAGTAAGAGACCGGTTATTCATCTACATATATATTTTTATGGAAAAGAAGAGTAAATATATACAAAATTATGTACATGTAATAATGGGGAATATATACATTTAATCACCTTGAGCCATTAAAGAGGAGATTGGCTTTAACCCAGAACATACATTGAAAAGAAGCTTCTTTGACTCAAAATCCATTCTTGAATTGTTTAAGCTCAAACGAACAACTTCACTATTCCGCATCAAATCCCTTTTCTTCTCAGATGAGTTAGACAATGAATTGAAAGAAGACTCCTTGAACGGAGATAGCTCATCGTATTTACCGTTAACTGACGATGCTAATTCAGCTAAATCACAATCAATAGCAAGATTTTTCAGTAACTTTTCTCTTTGTAGAATCAAAGAACCACTGGGCATATATCTACCAAAAGTTGACTTATCAATTGTAACCAGTCTATTTACTGCTCCTGGTAAAATAGGACCTGTGTTAGCGTTTCTGTAAACAGGAAAATTATTAACTTCTAAAGTTGTCTTCATGAAGTTAATAACACTAGAAGCGTTACCTATATTGACTTTAGGAGAAGAGATAATTGTACCCAAATAATCAGGTTCAGTAGGTACGTACACTGTAGAAGTAATAGAGGGCTTTCGAATCATTGGCGTTTGTTTCTTATTCGTAAATTCAGTTGACTGTCTTGCTCTACTAGAACCTTGAGCTCTAGACTTATTCTTAATACTACCAGCGTTTGTATTCCTATTATGCACCTTCCTACGATCTGAATTACCCTTTTGTGTGTTAGATTTGGTCGAGGTTTGCGAAGATTGCCTGGAATACTTTTCCATCAATTCATCCTGAATTTCTAAATCAGCCATAGCAGAAGTACTGTCTTGAACTTTTGCAGTTTTATTTAACTTATTAAATGGGGACTTAATTCTTGGAATCAAGTTCTGAGTGGAGCTCCTAATGAGTTGCTTCTCCTGGTTCCCATTTCTTGGAATTCTATCCTTTGTTTCACGTTTTTGTTTGTTTTTCGTATTTGGATTAGAGGAACCTCTTTTAAGAGGTCGACTCCCACTTGTTGCAGTTAATAAATTCTTTTTCTTCATCGTAGCCTCTTCTGCCTTTTGTAGAATGCTGTTAATGAAATCTTGAGAAATATTTGTGCTATACCAAGCACGACTAGCCTTGGTCAAAAACATGGCAGCACTCTTCATGTGAAAACGACCCAAAATGATAAATATTATCTAAGCTTGCTTAGGTTTCTTGCCTAGCGAGCCTGGTCTTTGTGATGATCTGGCTAAGATTTTACGTTCCTTTAATATCAAATATTTTTCAAGATACGCTTTCTCGAAACCAAAAAAGCTGATGAAAAGTGTTTTGGCTGTTAAATATACTAACATAAATAGGTCTATATACAGGTTAGAGGGATAAATAGAAGTCATATAAGATAATTTTTTATAGAATATCTGTATGTACATGTATAATAGCAAGAAGCGAAAAGCCTGTCTTTAAGATTAACCGCACTAGGCGGAACATTTTTTAAATGGACGAGCTCTCAAGGATGTCTTGGCTTTTATTGTCTCATTATCACCAAGTTCAATATCCTTATGGATATTCAACACATAGGTGTCCTCTTTATCTGGTGTCTTCTGTCCTTGAACGAGATTTCTTCTTAAGAAGACTGCTACTTCTTCTAGATGCTGGATCTGGTCTTTAGTAGATAATTCTGGATTAGGCGGGTGTATCATACCATTACGCATTTGAGCTCGTGCTGATACTAACATGCGTGTGTCGTTGTTGAATGCTAATCGCGTGGCTCTTAAGCCATGTCTGTAGGCATTTAAAGCCTGTCTCTTCAAATCACTCATGGCCGCTATGTAGATATATCGTACAAACAAAACAGCCCAGTGAAGACTACCTTACCTATACAAACGGACCTTTTCCTACGGTCGCCATAAAAAGTGAAGCGTCTATGATGAACTGGTTCTTTTCGTCTTTCCGATCTCCATCTATCACCCTGGGCATGAAATAGTAAGACTGGGCGACAAGATATGCACACGTGACGGAGCGACAGTAATTAGCGAAGCATTATTAGTTCAGTTCTTCGATAGTCTCAGCAGTAGAATGAATAGGATATTATTACTTTATCTATCTATTTATACATATATACGTATTTATAATTTGTATGGTAAAAAAGGGTGAGCAGTTGATTTCCTGTTTCTTGGACTTTTTTCAATGCACAAAGTGGGAGTGCATCAATGAATAAGACCCTAGGACAGCCTTCAAATGACAAATTGAACCTGCCACTACCATAATGTGGAAGATTTGATGAGAGGAACCGAAGAAGTCAAATTTACCCGGAGCAAACGACTCAGGGATTCGATATCCGTAAATCAATGCACCCGCAATGTAGAATACTGATTCCAATCCGATAAACTTCAAGTGGATTCTATTGCTGACACCCTTATATCCGAATTTGTAGAAGCCTGTACCCAAGGGCAAAAAGCCACTTAACCCGAACAACGTGAAAAAGGCAGCTCTAAAGGGACGGAATTCAGTGGTGTTGAACTTTTCGTTCAACACACATATAGTACAAAATGTGGCCAGGCAGATAGTAATGACGGTGAAGAGACAGAAATTGAAGATATCATCGAAAAATCCGAAATACATGATAGGCACCATAGAACAGGAAATCAAGCAAATAATTCCCATATAATCCAGTTTACTCCATATGCAACATTGTTTTTCGGAATGTTGTTTTAAACAATGGAAACAACTGCTACACATCAAGCAGAAAAATGCTCCCACGAGAAATATGTTAATGATAATGTAATCCGTTACAGTGGTGGACGGAAATTTAGGGATCAGAAAAAAATATGCAAAATATGAAGACAAGATGAGGTACGCCAACGCTGGGATCAAATGCGTGTACATATTAACCGACTCGTTATTCAAGTAACAGAGAGAATAGACACATTCTTTGAAAGAATTCGTCTCTCTAACGTATCCTGTCAATATCTTCTCGTTGTCCTTTTGCCATTCGGGCAATTCATGATAATGGTGCAGTCTTTTGAACAATTTCTTCTTATTGCTCAGCCTTTTAATATCTGCTGGTGTGGGACTCGTGGCATTGATAACGTTCTTTGTGGAATCCTTCGAGCTGGAATGTGCGCTGAAATTTTTGGAATTAATGGAAGATGATCTTCTTCTCAGAGTACGTGTCATGCTGGCACTCATATTGCTACTACTAGCTACCGCTTCCCTATCGCCAATATCTGTGCTCTGTATGCTTCTGCGCTTCTTCCGAATAGGTTTCTTTTTTTTCGTCGTGTTTTCCGTACCAAGTATTGCTTGCTACTCTGCTACTCCAGTGCTGATATTACAAAAACATCCAAGAGAGAAGATGGGACTCTGTGAGCGACGGGCGGAAGACAGAGCAGAATACGTTTCTATCTAACCATCATGAAGGTATATATATATATATATACCTGAGAAATCTGAGAATGGCGACACCGTACAAATTCAACAATTCTGGTCAGTTTAACTTGCTACTTAATCATCGGCCATAGCAAATCTTAAAATTCTTCCATCAGTAGGAACAATAATGTATCTGGTTTGTAGTGGGTGTTCCTTTTGCAGAATTGATTCAGAGAGCCCGGGCGCGAAGTGGTACAACGCCTGCGCAGATACGCTTCGAAGCTGTGCACCATTTCCAGTTTCCACCATGGACCGACGGACGGAGAGAAAGCTCCGCAGCAGACGTGACATAATCTACGCGGTTTTTTCTTTTTCTCAACAAAATTGAAAACCAAAATATTTCTTGGTGAGATCGGGTCATGAGCCTTAGGAGTTAATTTCTGCGAGCCGATGCGGAGGTTACCCGGACACACGGAACGTGAGACGCGCCAGAGAGCATACCGCCGGGTAACGACCTTGGAAGAGGGGGTGCGGAACGAGGTTCGCCACCACTCTCTTCCCCGGGCTGGTTTTTTCAAAGCTGAATGGGGTCTTTGAAGTAGATGTTCTCTTGCCCACCAGTCACTTTCCTGTTTCCAATGGAAAGCGTCGACGGGAGACAGAGTTGTTGCGGCAGCGGTATGTACGCTCGATCGTCCCGCCAAGAAGAACCAGAATATATCTATATACGTATTGTTAGTATAGATGTGTGTGCTGTGTGTTTGTCGCCGTTGTGCCCTTCTTCTCCCAGCTGTTCGATTTTAGCCGCCCAGCTTCGCGCAGATCACGTGCGCTCGCTATCTACGTGGGAATTCGCAGCGTTGCTCTGATCGTCCGTTCGCCACCCGAAAACCGTGGTAGCATCGGAACTCATACAGCTTCGAGACTGTTTATCTGCGGGATGCTGCTGCCCTCTTTGCGGTTGTTTGTAGGGCAGACAGAGCACAACAGCAAAAATGCAGGACTCAATTTGTTTTTGTTAGCCCTTTTATCCAAGACTGGCGCTAGGCCTATGCGCTTGTTCTTTCAGACGTTGGTGGGCGTCTACTGCGAAGATAGATGAAATACAGGGGAACAGTTTTTTTTCTATGTTGTTTTTGTAACACCAGGACTTCCATTTCGAAGAAAAACAAAAAAAGAAAAGAAGCCCAAAAAACATATAAATTAGAAAACAAGTAAAGCAAACAAAAGGAGATTGAGAACACAATATTGCTGCGATAGTATAAAAGCACGAAAAACATCGTTACTACTACTGCTGCTGGCCAGACTAGACTTATTCGCTCGACTCTAACTTTATATTATCAGAAACTTTGATTCGAGAAAGAACTCAGGAAGATCGGGATAATTATCATCATCTTCTATTGCATTTGGTTTAGAACACAATACAATACCTTGCTCGATATTCCTAATAATTTACTTCTGCTTTTATTCTATGCGTAAATAAACCACAGCTGTCTTCTCCTTCTTTTTATCTCCCCCCCCCCCTTTAGAACTCATTCCAGTGTTTTACTTGTACTTACTCAATTTTGTCCTAGTCTTTTTAATTGAGTTTCAACACCAAACCTTCAGATACAATGAACAATATAGATTCAAAGCCCATATTACCGACCGATGAAGAAAATATAACTAAGCTCCTAGAGAAGCACCTGCATACTTCAGCGCACAAAGATCAAGCTTATTCTGCAAATGACACGCTATACCAAACAACGGACGATTTGATAGACGACTTAGAATTGAAGAAGCATGTTTCCGGCGAAAAGGCGATGACTAACACCAATATGTACATATCTGAGTTTGATCAGGGGAAAAATGACATATTGCCAATCAGAAATTCTGCTGACGACCAAATAAGCTTGGGTAGCCTTGATAGTGAGATTTTAAATTCCAGCCGTGGCACCGACGATGACATACCGCCACCGCCTCCAATAGAAAAAAGATCTTTGAAGCCACCAGCGAAAGATTGGGCAGACCGTGGCGCAGCTAAAATAGTTTATGATACAGTTGACCCACAGACAGGCGAGCATATAAAGCATTTAGTAAAGAGAGGCATTAATGATTTTAAATTCGGTGAAGTGGTCGGCGATGGTTCGTATTCCACTGTTATGTTGGCAACTGCAAAGGAAAGTGGTAAACAATATGCTGTTAAAGTGTTAAGTAAAGCATATCTAATCAAACAGAAAAAGGTGAAATATGTCAATATTGAAAAAATCGCATTGCAAAAGTTAAATGACGCCAAAGGAATCGTGAAGCTGTTTTTCACTTTTCAAGATGAGGCCTGTTTGTATTTCTTACTGGAATATGCGCCCAATGGCGATTTTCTTTCATTAATTAAAGAGCATGGCTCTCTTAATGAAGAAGGTTCATGTTATTATGCCGCACAAATAATTGATGCCCTGGATTTTATTCATGAAAAGGGAATCATCCATAGGGATATTAAACCGGAAAATATTCTGTTGGACACTGAGAGGAAAGTCAAAATCACAGATTTCGGAACTGCCAAGTTGTTGGATCTTAAAGAAAATGGCCAATACGATTTACTGACCCGTTCTAAATCATTTGTGGGTACTGCGGAATATGTGTCTCCAGAATTGTTAAGTGACAACTATACAGATTCAAGATGTGATATTTGGGCTTTTGCCTGTATTCTATTTCAAATGATTGCAGGTAAACCGCCCTTCAAAGCCACTAATGAATATTTAACATTTCAAAAAGTAATGAAAATTCAATTTGCATTCACTGCCGGATTTCCGATTATTATTAGAGATTTAGTTAGCCGAATTTTAATAAAGAACCCAGATGATAGACTTACCATCCCACAAATTAAAAGACATTTATTTTTTAAAGAAAAGAATTTCACTGACGGGTCTATTTGGGATGAACCAGCACCTGTTTTACAACCTTACAAGGTAAATGCAAAATCAATGCAGCCTATTCCAAAGGAATTAACGAAGGGTGTAAAATCGCCAAGAATAGGAACTTCTTCTAGAACCCCATATCATTCTAATATTAACAAACCTTTACAAAAAGATATTCCTGTTACAATTAAGTCCCAACAAGAAGAAGAAAATCGGCAAAGTAATTCAACCGTTGGAAAAAGAAAAACTAGCGGAAACGCATCATCCGCTGCCTCTGCTGCATTATATTCAAATCCGCGGATTTATAAAGTCAAAAACTCATCTTCAAAGCTGTCTGCTCCCACAAATGGGTCAAAGATTTCTTTGTCCCAAACAACCTCCGAAACAACTCCGACAGATGAATTTAACGGATCTTCAAGCAACACCAGCACTAAAGTTTTACTGGATTCCAAAAAAAATACACCCAGCATCAATTGGGATAGGTATATTTTAAAGGGTAAGGAGGATTTAATAAAATATGGCACAGTTGATTTAACTGTAGCTAATTCTAACTGGTATAATAATAATAAATCCAGCGTTCTCAACTTTCTATTTGATGCTAATACCAAGACTCAGCACAAACATAGTGTAAATACTAAGTTATCGGAAACGGTCTACGAAGTCAACCGCAAATCAAATATTCAAGAGGAAAATTTATATATTAAAAAATTATCTTGTTCTGAATTACAAAACAATTTATCGGTAATAGCTTTAGGTGATGATTATAGAGTACTGGAAAAATTAGGTAAAGATCAAAAAACTATGCCAGAACCAATATTATTCTCAGATATTACGTTTGGTCTAACAACTAGAGGTCGCGGTTTGGTGTTCATTAGACATCCAGATAAAACATCAGATAATTTAGTATTTTGTTATGAGTTAAAACTACCGAAATTTGAAACCATTTGTTATTTGCATAATGATGTAGCCGGTTTCGTGGTGTTTACCACTTCCTATAATGTTTTTATTCTGTCTAGTGACAGAAAAGAGGCATCAAGTTGGTTCAGGTACCTAAGAAAATCCGTAAGAAGTCAAGTTGAGAAATCCTTAATCATCAGTTCTAAGAAAGAACAGGAGCCCGTCAACGATGCTTTGAAAGCGGCTAGGTTGGCTAATCCCATGCTCGCAAAAGAAAAAAGGATAGCTGTTAATACGGCAGTAAGTCCTTCAACTGCATCAGGTTCTCTTTCACCAAAAGGTGGACATCATAATATTGGAAGTAGGGCCAAGGGATTTTTAGGATTTCATATTGGCGGAAGAACTAAGAAGAATAAAGGTACTACAGCTACGCCTGTGATACAAACCAATTTATCAAACGGGTTACCGACTGGAAGCGGTGATCACATTGAAGTTAGCTCTAGCTCGAAGTCTTATGCACGCTCTAGTCGCCCTATAACATCAAGTACATCAAGGTTATTGGCAACTAGTGGCTCATTAAGAAATCGTTAAGATTTTAATTGTTTGATACATAAACTTATATATATAAATATATATATACATGCAAGAATTATAAGCCATAGATTATGGCATTTTTTTTGTTTCCATCACAATATTAAGGTTGAATGATTAAGCTTATGATTTGAGAGCAACAACATTATATTAAGTCTACCTTTCCTTCTTTCAACAAATCTTGAATCAAATTATATCTTGTTACGTATATACTTCCCAAAGTTAGTTCAATGTCTTCATTCAATTCTGGGATTGTTACCATATAACAATCTTTGCCATCGGAGTCTTTCCTTAGTAACGTGTCTCTGGATTTGTCTTTCAGATTGCCTCCTGTAACCAGAATAAACACGAATTTATTCCATTTAGGTTGATCAACCATGCTCACACTACCTTCAGTATCATTGATAGCTTGTAATTCACTAGGTAGATGTCTTAAAATAGAATTATTAAACAATTTTAACAGGATATTGAAATGTCGTTCAAGATACTGTAACTCTTCACTTGATAGAAGGTGGGATAACGGAATTATATTAGTCTTATCATTCTCAAGTTGTTTTAAGTACGGACTAAATCTATCAATTTTGTATAACCTACATCTCATGAAACTTCTGATGACGAATTTTATTCTTTCTAATTCTGCCTCCATACACAGTAACGGCAACTTTTTATCTTGAAAGTTCAATTGACTAGTGCTTTCTTGATCGTCATGCTCTAAAAATCCCATCGAAATGTTCTCGATATTCTCAATTTGGTTTGTAACTCTATTCAATATTCTGTCCATTAGACGGGAAGGATATGGTAGTATTTCTGGGGCATTTCTCTCGTTCCTCCAGCATCTCATTAGTTCTTTAAAATCACTTTCAGAGGAAAAGTCTCTTTCATGGTTCAGTATCTTTCCACCATTTCTTTGAATGTCTAATGAGGAATTCATAAATACAGCAGTCCCATCACTTGATGGGCCATGTATTTGATCCTGAGTTTGGAAACCATGATCTGAGGATGGAACTGCGGTAGTGTCTCTATCCAAATCAGCCAAAATATCATCAATATCTAGATCCATTTGAGATATTTGATTTCTTAGATGTATAGATAATCCTTGACCAGCCTTTAGTATGCTGACTGACTCGTTCTGGTGAAGCGTAATTTACTTATCTATGTAACGGCAAGTTCATTTAGTTTCCTGCTATTGTTCTTTATAGTTTGTACGAGACTTTATAAACAAAAATTATTTCTAATATGAATTTGTTGTTAACAATTACAGTAAAACGGAGTAATTGAAGGGATGAGGAACAAATAGTATTCATTTACAAGAAGAATATTTGATAATCAGTGTCTATCCAAACTTATTCAAGGTTTGAATATAAACATACATTTCAAGCATATACATAACTCCCTATTTCCCAGAATCGAAATGAATAGAATATTTGGATATGGCAACAAGAAAAGCCAAGATCAAATGATTCAGGAAGCAAATAAATCTATGGATCAAGCTCAACAAGGGCTAACGCAGAGAATCTCCCAGTTAGATACTCAAATTTCTCAAATAAACTTCCAGTTGCAGGGAATTCAAAAGAAATTGTCAATGGTCAAGAGTACAATAGGGCAACGACCATTAAGACAGCAAGCTCTGAAATTATTGAACAAGCGAAAACAATTGGAACAAATGAGAGACTCCATGGACTCTCAACTTTGGTCTATGAGCCAAGCACAAATGACTAGTGATAATTTAAGAAACACAATGATTACTATTAATGCATTGAAACAAACAAACAAGACTTTAAAATCTCAGTATGGTAAAATTGATGTAGATAAATTGCAAGATATGCAAGATGAAATGATGGATCTTATTGAACAAGGAGATGAACTGCAGGAAGTATTAGCTATGAATACTGTAGGTGGTACGATTGACGATATAGACGAAACTGAATTAGATGCTGAATTAGATGCTCTGGTCCAAGAAGATTTGACTGTACTCGAGCCAATTGGGGCATCAATGGGGGCAGATTTCCCTTCGTATTTGAGCGAGGTTGCACCACCAAAATTCATCGATGAGGATGCAAACTTGGAAGAGATGGCTGAAGATAATAAAGCTATGGAAAATGTATGAACCAGAACATATTCTGTTTAATAATATTGTTCCTTTGATAGTTTTTTGTAGTTGGCATTGAGTTCCGCAGAGTTATTATGTATACCTTTTGTTTTTTTAGTGTGTGTTGTCGATATGATTTAAAAATAATAATTAGGATAGAAAACAAATGAAAATTAAAAAAGTACTTACTATTTAGAATATTCAACGGTAGGTAGAACAACTCCAAAAGTATAGAGGAGCAGATGAACAATGAACACTGCGGATGCTGGTATTGAGAGTGGAGATAATTTAATGGGGGAAGACAATGCTGTACCACAGGAGGAGTTTATTATGTCCACCAGGAGAAGACGGTCCAATGCAGGGAACAAGTTGAAGAAGTTGGTAGAGCAAGAATTGGCTGATATGCAGAATAGAACTCAATTGTTAGATGATGATGAGCTCGATCTATTATTCCAGGAAGATGAAAACGATGAGGAATTTGCTTTACCATCGGAAAGCAGTGAGAGAGGAGGCGAACCTGACGATGAAGAGGAAAATAGTGAAGACCTCTCGCAAGAAAAGGGAACAGAAGCCAAGGAAACTATCTCAACTAAACTAGATGAGGATATTTTTCTTAGTGAATCCGAAGATGATGAATCCTCTAATGATGAGGACCAGTCAGGCGAGAAGGAATTACAACGAGAAGAGAGGTTGAAAAGGAGAAAGAGACTAAAAAGAAGAGCTGCTCCAGTGTTGGTGAAGAAGCGGAAGTCTGTTATCGAAACAAAACCTGAGCAAGAACAGGAGGCTCCCGTTAAGAACACTGAACATTTAACAGGCGATTCACAGTTAAGTGCGGAAAGTCTTCTCATGTCAGACAGACGTACCTCTAAGCGAGCTTCTGTTATAGCGAACAAATTGCAACTATATGAGAACTTGACACAAGCAGAGGCAAAAAGGAAAATAATACTGGAGAAATTACAAAAACAAAAGGAAAAGCATAAGAAACAGGTTCTCACTCAAGAAGATAGAATGAAAATGGCATTGGAAATGGAGGTTCATAACTTGAAAAGTTTGAATAAATATAAAGAACAAGAATTGTATAATAAGCAGACACGATTGGCAATGCAACAGAGGAAAAAGTTAAAATTCCGCGATGGGGAACCCATAATGCAAATGGTGAGTACTGCTTGGAATGTCACACCATTTGAAGAGATAGAAGATAAAAAATATTGGGATGAGCAGTTAAAAAAAAGGGACAAAACCAAAAAGAAATATCCAAGAAAATACACTAAGAGAGGAAGTGTACCCAAATCATCAACTAATGCACTTGAAGAAAAGGAGGTAGAAGTCCCAAAACAAACTCTAATAGAAAATGAAGCCGTTCGAAAGGAAGATTCCATATCTCGACTTCCTAGTTCAAACTCCGAACCACAAACGAATACTTCAGAAACTGAGAGTCAGAAACTTGATGAATCAAATGATGATTCAGAGGCTCCTGGATTTAAAGAAGCAACTATAGCTGATAATGATAGAAAGGTTAAAAATCAAGATACAAATTCTTCACCGATGGTAGACGTCCAGCAAAATGATGTACGTCACTCTGTAGAAACAAAATTAGAATCAGTCAACACTTTGCCAGTGACAAAATTACCAGAATCCCCAAAACATGATTCGCTTTCACCTCAAAAACAAGTATCCTTTTCTGAGATACCTCAGGTAGTATATATCGATGAGAATGGTCCATCTATCGATATACAGTCTCCTATCAATGATCAAATCAAAGATGAAGCACAACTCGATAAATTTTCAAAAAAAGATGATTTGGTCAAAGAGGAGTTTGTCGACTATGAAGGTCCAATGCAGTTAGTGTCTAAAAATTTTATCACGTTTTACAAATTCCCCTTTGATCAATTACCTGGACACGAAGTTTCTCAATATTTAGTGGGTAGGCGACTGTCTAGTCAAATAAATCGATCACAAAACGTTGAAACAATATTTAAGAGTGTTTCTAAAAAGGGGCCTACTTCATTTTTGTCAGCCACAATGGCATCAGACTTTTCAATTCTAGATAAGTTTCCATCCTTTGGTGAATTTGAAAAGAAGATAATACATGAGGTAGATGAGGACTCGAGTAAGGACTTTGTAATAAAAATCAAAACTCCTGCACCTACAGGAATACATCTTCCAAACGGTTCAAGAAAGAAATGTTTGATTAATGATAAGCCTTGCCACTATTTTGATCCGAAAAATGGTCTTCCTTATTCTGATGTAGAGGCATATAAGATCATCAAGTTGCTACAAACACCACATGATGCATCTGATACTTATAAAGAAAATTCAGATGACATACCGATCTTTAAGTGGTTTGGTTTTGCTTCCGGTGGTTTATTTCTAGATGTTAATCAAAAACCTGCTAAAGGCGTACCTGAAGGTTTTATATAATGATATACCTATATATTGTTTTTATGCATAATGACACGTTATTTACAATGTATTATAATTAATACTACATATTTTTATATCATAATTTAACTAGAATCGTTAGGTTATTTATTTCCTTTGATTTATAGCTTCCACTAAATTCTTGAAATACTCTTCTGTTTCTCTTAAAATTTCAGGAATATCATTATTTGATTCGTCTTTTCCGTCATCATTATAAACCTCCTGGTCAGTGTTTATTTGCTCCAAATTTAAGTGTCTTTGCTGTAAGATGTTATACAAATACAAAAAGTTTGTTGCAAGGAACCGTTCTGGCGATTTGGTCCTTTTACTGTTTTTGTTCATTAACATTTCGAATTCATTTCGAATTCTTATCGTGGAATTATAAAGTGGCTCTGACTTTTCATCAAATAGTGATGATTCATGAGTCATTGATAGTGTCAACAAACTTCTTAGAAAATCTGCAAATTGTAGAGTAATTTCGTTAGGAGTAATAAGCGGATTGACTACCTGTTTTGAAGTATTGCGAACCCCTTGACCTGATGCATTAGTGGAACTGGAATTTAGGTTGGTGATTTTAATGTTACGAAGACTTTCACATTGGAAATCTATTAATTGTTGGAATTTCGGCCATAAAATCATCAATTGATCATTTAAATACATATCTACTACCACAGGTAGAAATCTTCGTTTATATTCACTCTGAAGTTTATTGGTAATTCTTATACTGATTAATACACCAAAGAGATCATAGGTGTATTGTATGAGTTCAGTAGTATAATCCAATGCCATGTCAAAAGTTGGTTTAAATATTTGTTCTAGTACACCATCAAGCTCCTCAGGATTATCGTTTATTTTAAAGAAGTTTTGTAAGAATTGGTATTCAACGGTACAATTATCTAAAAGTGCTAAGTTTAAATTTTTAAATCCGACTTCCAAATAATTTTCCTTCATATTATTCTCCGCTATTTGAGAAACCATGACTGTATTATCTTCTTGTGTTAACACCGACAGTCTTTTGTCAATCTTGAAGTAATCATTAATAACTTCTTTAGTCACACTTGATTGCGTTAACACTGATGTGATTTGTTGTGAAGTGGGCAAAGAAAGATATGCTGAAAAGATACCATTTGAGGCTGAGGAGGAGGCTGAAGAAAGGTTTGTCGTAACATTAGTTAATCCATTACCTAAGCCATATTGACTATCGATGTATTTGAAATTAAGGATTGTTAGTGACCTAATGTATCTCGCAAAATATTGTTTGTAATACCATTTCATAGTATATGAATAAGCCTGTCGTAATTCAAGTGCTAATGAATAGTTATTTTGTGTAATAAACTGGAAAATATCCTTCACTTCCAACATGGCTTTTTGTAGTCGTTGAGATGGCGTTGGTTGTGAGTTTCTCAAGGCCTTAATATGATTTATAATATATCTTTTAGATCTTTCCAATATAATCAACCGCAAATAATTTAGCAACTTGTATAACTTCTCAAAATCTTTGGGAACTTGACGATCTTTCTTTATCTTTTCGTATATTTCGAATTTATCATTTAAAAAGTAAATATGATTCACCCATGATTCATTGATTTTACCATAAATAATATCATTTATAACTGGTGGAGGTATAATTATGTCATTGACAAGGGGACTTATGTTAGCTAGCTTTATAGAATTGTATTCTAATATAGATTTAAGCTTTGTGGATTTGTTCTTAATGTGGTAAAGATCAGCCGTAAGGGTTTTTAACTCGTCCTTGAATGAAATAATATCGTCTATCAATGGTGGTATGATATTATCCCGGGTTAGCGTAATCTTTCCACTCAATTCCTTTAGTCTTGACAAATCTTGGGATGATTGATTATTGATAGAATACTCTCTTTTTTGGTGATTCTCTAAAAAGTCATCAAAAAGATTCAAGTCCTGAGGAACGTCTACACAGTTGATGTCAGTACCTAATATATCACTTAATGCTTCCATTACCTTCTTGTAGCTTTTTTCCCTTTGTTTGTTTCATCTATTGTTATTTGAAGTTCTCTTTAAATGTTGTTTTGAAGCTATATAAATTAAGAAAAGATTCTTTTACCTAGTGTTAATACAATACATAAGGGTACGATGAATAAGATCGCTAAATAATAACACAATGTAAAGTAAGCAAAATTGATAGTCAATGTGCATCATGATACGGACGCATCATTCGGCCTGTTCAGTTATTCTGGCACCCATTATAGCATCAGCTGTTCCATGCCACCAATCCACATTTGACAATTCTAAAGATTGGGCAGGGCTAACTTGAACACCTTGTGAACCTAAATAGCACGATCCGATAGTTACTATTAAGCTATCAACTAAATCGCCACGCAGTAAAAGTTGCTGGATTAGATTGGCACCGCCTTCCACCATTATGGAGTTGATGTCAAATTCATTATGTAATCTCTTGAAAATAATGTTCCACTCTATAATCTTTTCCTCTATAAAAAGATATGATACGCTTGGGTCTTGGATAGTGTTTGAATTCTTTTTCGTGATGATAATTGGAGATTTACCTTGTTGCTTAGCATATAGCTGATACAATTGGGAGCTCTTGTAATCCCATTTGCCATTTATATCTACAATAATGGGCCTCGGTGAATTATGTAACATGTCACCACCCTCTTCTAAATATTTACAATTGAGACCTGGATCGTCAGCCAAAACAGTCCCCGTTCCAATTAATATACCATCATGATGATATCTTAAATAGTGTGTCATCGTCTTAGTTTCTATATGAGATATTTTGGTTCTAATACCAGGACCCTTTGAAATTCGAGCATCAATTGACTGAGCATAAGTTAGTGTTATGAAGGGTAATTCAGAGTGTTTATTATTATTATTGGAATTTGCACTAGGCAAGTACTGTTTTAAAAAAGGACGAAGATCTGGACGTAGTGGCTGTAGAGACATTGGTATTTAAGTAAATTCTTCAAAAATGAATATATATGGGTGTGTATGCTTGCGTTGGTAATATACCCTGACTAGCTCTCCTTTAGGTGCTCTAAACATAGTGTTTACTGTTATACTTAACTGAAAAATGTCAACAAAATTGAAAAGTACAAAATAGAAACTAAGAAGAACAATGTTCAAGAAAACTATTTAGCAAAGAATGATATTGCAGATCCAGTCGTTGTCTTCATTGTGGTTTATGGTCCCCCCTGTAGTTGAAGACGTTTTTCTCTTGCTTTCTGTCTCTCTTCCCATTTAGATCTTTCTAATTCAGGATTGATAGTATCATTATCATCTAATTGTAGGATTTTACTTACGAGCTCATCCTGCATGGTGCCACCTTTCGATTGTGCAATCTGTTCTTCCCTTCGTTGGGCAGCTTCATTCGAATGCGCAATCCTCTGGAGCATCTCAGTGTGCTCATTCCCTGCTGGTGCATTGTTACGTATGGTCTTCTCTTGAGGTTTCTCCCTTTTTAATAGAATTGGTTTGCTAATGGGTATTAGTGGTGATGATCCACCTTCATCACTGTCACTGTTATCATCATCGGTACTAGAACAGGTGTTTAATTCGCTATCCTTTTCAGGCACCGCAGTTGAAAAACCTTCATTCGTGTTCATTGATATTAAGATAGTGAATTTTTTGGATCTAATATCAGTAGTTCTTGCAAGAACACTTGTTAAGTGAGGTTAACTCGTTGTAATTTATTTCAAAACTTTATTATATTTCAACAATCTTTTTGTTCAAGAAGATATAAAAATTATAGCCATATATATATATATAGATATAGATACATATACATGACATGGTTTACCTAATTAGTACCGAATATGACGAAAACGTGGATTTTAAACGACAGTATGCGCCTACCAATCATTGTATCTCTTTATGCATCTAACCTCTTTAGGATATGTCAATACCGGTTCGTCAGGAACAAGCAAATAATTCACAATGGCAGGAATTTTCTTTGGTGTAACTCTCCCCAGCCATACTAGCAATGCTGGGTCTCTAATAAATATTTGTACATTGGCAGCGAATTTATGTCCGCCGACATGATTTACATATGTTACTGTGCAACCATCGTGCCTTAAATCAGAATTATCTCTATATAACCCATGTGTTTGTAATTCACCTTCAAATATGGACTTTAATATGGGTGCCACAATACCACATCTCTTATCCCTTGTCCTATGCGAACAGAGCAATACAAAGGCTTTATTGAGACAAGGAGATAGATCCTCTCTTGAATTGATCAATTCCTCTTTAGACACAGTGCGATCTATCAACTTAGGGACAATATCCTCCAAGGTGGCTTCCACATTCTCGCTCTTCAAGTCATTTATCCAAATGAAAAATGGCAAGATCAGAACATTATTCTTTGTACCTCTCATAACATCAATATCCAAAATATTCTTTGGTAGCGATGACACGGCACATGTCATGGACTGTTCCGAAGCTCCGAATCTCGATTGGTTGCTTTGACACCATTCAAAGATTTTGTATTGTACACTTCCGGGCTTTTCTAAACACGCATCAAACTTCCAATCAGTTTGAGATGTTGGCACAACGAAATGGATCTTGGGCACTTTAGAGCTGTTTAACAATGGCGAGTCGTGATCTATATCCAGTTGTTCGAAGATGGATTCCTGTTCATTGAATTGGTCAATGGAACAGCTTTGGGAACAACCACATTCATGCAGCTCTTCAGCAGAGTCGAATGTCTTGGTTGCGATCTCTCTTGAGATGTCATCTAATGAATGCAACAAAGCCATTTTTGTCCTATTCAGAGAAAGATACTGTTCCTAAAATATCCAAGCAAAAACCACAATGGCTATTGTTTACTTTTTGAAAAATACTTCTTTCAGATAGATCCCTTCGATCTTTTCACTATGACTTGAAACGCTCGCCAGAATTGATAAAGACTGAACCCTGTAGACACTTGCTGGAATGCCAAGAATTCTGCGATCCTTATATAGTATTTTCCGCAAGACAGAGAAAGAGGTGCCATTGTGATGCCTAGAACTTTATTTGTAAGATAGATTTTACCGATCAGCTTTTAGGTGACGGAGTCACATGATCTATTGACGTCGGTGATCAGACTGGCACTGTATGCTATAACGCTAATATTCGGTAGTCGTTTCTCCCTGGACGAGCACTCCCCCGAGGATGGCGGGGGAGTACCTGGTTCTGTCCTAAGGTGCTGCCTCGGTTTTGGTTGTTTTTTATTGAGATAACTGGTGCGACCACCATCTTCAACCAACACACAGGGTCAATTTCGGCCAAGAATTATATGCAAAACAAGATCATAATTATGGGCAGTTTGAAATAGTTGGAATAAACAGTCAGGATGTCGATGAATTGCTTTAATGTTAGTTGAGCATATACATGTATGTATGTGTGTATTTATTCAATACACACACATGTGTTTTTCCACAACTCCGTAATAAACGTAAACAGGGCGACTAAATATTAATGTTGAGTAAATACACAATGACTACATAAAATGCTTAATATATATATATATGCAGTCTTCATAACCATCTATCGATTGTTGAAGAAACTGTTATGTTAGTGAAAACATATGTGCTAACTGCATACTGGTCTCGTCTTATTATCACCCAAGATGGAGCCCTGATGCTTCAGTTCATTTAGTAATCTTCCAATAAATTCGTCTTTGTGGGCTAGTTCCTTTCTCAATCCAAACAGCTGTTTAGTTAATTGCCTTTGGGATCTAACAGTTTGAAGATACTTAGTATCCATCATTTCCATTAATGGTGGGGCGACCTCCTCATATAGGAAGGATATCATGTCTGCATATTCTGTGTTCATTTCCTTCATGTCTTCGAAATTTATATCCATGTTAACCAAATAATCGATCCAAACATTATACTCACCCACGCCGCTATCAGGACATACCCCCATACCTACATTTGGGAAACTTGATTTGTATCGCTTGAAGAGATCTGACATAAACTTCAAAGCACAGACCTTAAAGCTAAATGTCAAGTTCATCATTGTGTTTAATTTTTTATCCTTTTTCATCTCCACCTTGAATTCAGAACTTTCAAAAACATTTTTACCATTAACATTTCTTTTCTTAGGCTTTTTGTTGCTGACTGATAAAACATCATTCAAGCTAATGGAAGTTGCCTCCAGCCTTTCATTAAGCCTTTCATTATCAAATTTCAAATTCTTATTCTTATTTTCTAATTGTGAAACCTTTTTGTTCAATTCTTTATTTTCCTCTGTCAAAGTCACAATCTTTTCATTAGATTTATCAATTTGATTCTCATACTCGTCAAATTTATTTTGATCTCTTTCCTCTTTCAGCTCGGACTTCAATAGATCATTCTCAATTGTGAGATTATTTACCTTTCCTGTTTCTTTGAGTAAGTCAGATTTCAAGTTTTGTATTTCAATATGGAGGTCAGAATTTGCTCGGTTATTGTCTTTAGCTATTAAATTGTGCAATTGAAATAAGTCAATAATTAGTTGCTTTATCATTTCAGTCATGAATAAAAGAGATACGGAGCTTTTTTCCATTGAGTCAAAATCAACTAATTTGTTATCAGAGAACTTTTGAAGGAGTTTATATGACTCAATCAAGTTGCTTAAAACCTTCTCATTTTCAACTGAATTCGTTCCACTTCCATTATTTATTAAAGTGTTTTGTGCACTGGATGCCTGCTGATAAAATGGGAAGGGTTTCTCAAATATCTCATCTTCAACCGGTGTTAAAGGAGACACGTCTGTTATTTCGTTATTAGAATCTGGTTCGAGAAAATTAATCTGGTTGACCGAATTTTCGTAGTTGTCAATTTTCTTAAATCTTTTTTGAATTTTCTCTTGAGCAGGCGTGTTTTCTATTAAATCGTTTAACTTTTCATGAATTGTTTTAGTCCTTTCTTTGGAGCTAGTAGTGCTATTTAATTTATAATGATCTAATGCATCATTTTTAGAAGAAGTAGACATTGTTGTTAAATTCGATAACTCAGCCTCGAGTTTTACTAAGTTTTGCTTAACACGTTTTTCCTTACAATTCAAACTTAATGATTCTATATCTCTATCAAATGATTCATTTGAAGTTGTTGTAAAGTGTGAAGAAAAGAATGATCTAAATTTTCTAAGTTTCGACAAACTTTCATTATTATTGGCAGTGTTCGAATCCAATAAAATACTTTCCTTTTCCTTTGTTTGTTTGACTCGTAATGATTTCATGAACCATTTTCTAAATGTCATTTCATTGTCAATCACCGTATCTAATTTATTGATAGAGGCTTCTTGCATTTCCATATTTTTTAACTGATCCATATTTTTTTTCTTCTTTTCCTTGAGATATTACAATATTGCGACAGAATCCACAACTATTCTAAAGCTAAGAAACAATATATATTAATAATATTTTCGAGCAATTCAAAGAGTATGATATACCTTCTGTATTTATCAAACAAATAAATCCCTTGGGTTATATAGATTTTATTGAAATATTTTGTGTCAATGTTTTTTTTGCTGACCGACGACAGACGGACGTGACCTCCGAAGACTAGACATAACACACTATGACATATTTAGAAAATGGACACTAATCACAAAAATACTAAAAATTAAGACTGGTGAAGCATCATTAATAAAGGATTTTTTACTAACCATTATATATACAAGGTAGTTTAAATAAACTGAATAATAGTAACAATAATAACAGGGAGGACAGGTTATATGGAAATGACGAACTTTTATCTCTTAACCCAGGTAGGCATCTTTCTGGCCTTCACCTTACCAGGCTTCTTTCTTTCAACATGTCTATAGTCCCTTGTCAAGACACCTGCCTTGTGTAGTCTAGTTTTCAACAATGGGTTAAATGTCACCAAAGATTTAGCAATTGCATGCATAACAGCTTCAGCTTGACCCGTTGTCCCACCGCCTGACGTCATTGCAAAAACATTGTATTTACCAACTGAATCTATTACTTGCAAAGGATACATAATGGATTCTCTATCTTTCATCTTGATAAAATAATCATTTAATTGACGCCCATTGATAATAATCTCACCTGATCCCCTCACAACATACACTTTTGCAGTCGAGCTTTTCCTTTTACCAATGGCTAAACTTCTTCCAAATTCATCCAGAGTTTTCAACTTAGGCTCATTTGATATAACACCTTTTTTCTTCAAGTATTGCGATAACTCAGATCTAATCTCATCATTGGTCAATTGTTGATCAATATTATTTAACCGGTCCAGTAAATACAGCAACTGCTGATATTGAACGGGTTTTAATCTTGTCCCACCCCCAATCACAGCGTAGTCATCCAAAGATAACCAACTTGCTTTATTTTTATTGATTTCGACTGCATTTTTCAATGGTAATCTTTCATATTTCCTCAAGAGCGCCTCTAATCTGTTGATTCTATCCTCATGGTGCGGGTTTGCTGAATAAAATGTAGGTGATTGGGGAACAATTCTGATGGACAGCCTAGTTCTATTCTCATCGTTTCTTGAGGTGCGTTGTTGTCGAAAAAGTAGGTGTCCACTTGAAAACGGTCTAGCAGTAGAAACACTCTTTAAAGACGTCAAATGTCTACCCTGCCAAAAGACTCGTTGCATCAACATTGGAGCAAAAAAAATATCGACTATGTACTAGCAGACTAACAGTCCTTTGCCCTCCTTTCTCTTTCCCTCCCATTTAATGAGAGGTGAACCAATCTCAACTTTTCATTTTCATATCATTTTCCCTCCCTTCTCAAGGAAACTATGAAAAATCGATTGCTCGGACAAGAAAATAACGTCGGACAGATGTGAAATAAACCCAGATAGAAAGACATGGTAAGCAAGCACTAGAAAAGCGAACTTGGAAACAACCAACTCTTGTTCAAGGTATTCAATTATGTTTACATAATGTGAGGTCGAGAAATGCATTCAAAGGACATATCTCTCTTAACCTTTTGGATTCTCGTAGAATGGAGTTAAAAGAGTATTTTAACCAGGAGGGTTTGTTTTTAACAGCACCTTCATGGTGATAGATGAGAAATATTATGAGGGGGAATGCCAGCAACAACACTGTTAAGTTGCTCACAGCCCATATAGCATAACTACTCTTATCATTGGCTATTATTATTTCTAGCAAACCAGAATGTCCTTGACAAGAAAATAAAAAGTATATAAGCTAAACAACATCCAGAATTTAGGAATTAAAGAATTCAAGTATAACATTTTATAACAAAATTTTATGAAGTGCGTTACATTCATTATATATCGTAGATAAATATATCAGAAAGGAGTATACTATAGACGTTGGATAAAATAATAGAGAAATAAAACGCTCGAGTCGTTGGTAAACCATGGATCAGGTATGTCCGAGAATATTAAAAAGTCTTTTCGTTATAATCTATCTTCACCATAGAACTAACGGGAGCTGGAATGGAACCTTTATTAATCTGCTTATTTAGAGGTGTCGACAACGTATCTACCGACGATTTGACCCTTTTCCATCTTTTCGTAAATTTCTGGTAAAGTAGATAAACCGACGACTTGGATTGGAGACTTGATCAAACCTCTGGAGAAGAAGTCCAAAGCTTCTCTGGTGTCAGCTCTGTTACCGACGTAAGAACCGACAATGGAGATGGATTTGACGACTTGGTTGAAGACATCAGACTTACATTTAGCACCAGCTGGTAAACCGACTAAGACGACGGTACCGTTAGATCTACAGTATCTGGTAGAGGATTCAATGGCAGCTTCAGAGACAGAGACGTTGATGACACCGTGAGCACCACCGTTGGTAGCCTTGATGACATCACCTTCAATGTCAGCGGACTTGGTGAAATCTACGAAAACTTCACCACCCAAGTCATAGAAGAACTTTTGTTTTTCAGCACCACCGTCAATACCCAAAACTCTGTAACCCATAGCCTTGGCGTATTGGACAGCTAAGGAACCTAAACCACCAGCAGCACCGGAGATGGCAACCCATTGGCCGGCTTGTAAGTTAGCGGACTTCAAAGCTTTGTAGACAGTGATACCAGCACATAAGACTGGAGCAACTTCAGCCAAATCGGTACCAGCTGGGATTCTGGCAGCTTGGACAGCGTCAGCAGTAGCGTATTGTTGGAAAGAACCATCGTGGGTGTAACCAGACAAGTCGGCTTCAGCACAGTTAGATTCGTTGGACAATTCACAGACTTCACAGGACATACAAGAACCGTTCAACCATTTGATACCGGCGTAGTCACCGATCTTCCAGCCTCTGACGTTTTCACCCATACCGACAACAACACCGGCACCTTCGTGACCACCAACTAATGGTAGCTTGGTTGGTAATGGCCAGTCACCCTTCCAGGCGTGTAAATCGGTGTGACAGACACCAGAGTATTTGACATTGATCAAAATTTCGTTGGCCTTTGGCTTTGGAACTGGGATATCAGTGTAAGATAATGGACCGTTGTTTTCGTAGAAAATAACAGCCTTTTGAGTTTCTGGGATAACTGGAGTAGCAGTAGCCATTTTGTTCGTCTGTAATAGATTGAGTTTTATGTGTGGTTTTTTCTGTTGAATAAACTTGTAAGAGATTTTGGAATGCTGAGGACAAGAGACTTCTGAGTTTCATTAGAAATTCTAACTACTTATATATCTTTTCGAAGTTAGGCAATTTCCAAAAAAGAGGTAGACTTGAATTGTATGCAAGTTTGAAATCATTAGAGGAAAAAAGCTAAAAAAATGAGAAGTGGCGAGTTGAGGAAGTTGGTAGGATTGTAGAGTAATTCTTATGAAAAATAACTTGAAAGATTCTTAGCATTTTTTCTTGGAAAAATAAAGAGGAGAAGAAACTTGTAGTCGAACAATAGCTAGATAAGAGAGACAGACAAGTGATGGTGAAGTTTGTTTTCTCTGTCAGGATATTTTCTGTAAGAATACAAGAATCCAAAAGTGACAATAATTTGCATGTTAGTGAGGTGAGGATGATTAAATGGTTTTTATTGTCGTACGCAGGAGTATTTTGGCACTGTAGTATTTTTCCGCTTTCTAAGCCGAGTGAGATCAACTGATTATGTGTAGTGGAGAACAGGTCTTTTTTGCCTCTTTTCTTGTGCCGAACGGCTTTTTTTGGTGTTCTG
The DNA here is from genome assembly GCA_030573655.1 of Cylindricascospora bacillispora. Taxonomy (NCBI): domain Eukaryota; kingdom Fungi; phylum Ascomycota; class Saccharomycetes; order Saccharomycetales; family Saccharomycetaceae; genus Cylindricascospora; species Cylindricascospora bacillispora. The sequence continues at coordinate 157,682 of JAJMDR010000008.1, read as the reverse complement.
ATATTTTGTGGCTTCCTCTATTTCGACAAACAACAAAATAGAGGAAGCTGGGTATTACCAGGCTTTCGGGAGATAGGTGAGGGGTAGAGCAATATTTGCTGCCCAGTATGGCAGCCTGATCTTGTCGAGTCGTTTCTTTTTTGCTTTACAGGCAGATACTAAATGGAAGCAGCCATCACGTATTCCACGAAAATAGGAAGCTGAGATAACATTGCACCAAGACTATATTTCTTCTAGAGAAGTTGAACTTTGGAGCATGTTTGTGGAAGCTATTGAGCAAGTCCTAAACGATTATTGTCTGTATAATTTATTAGTTGTATTAGATGCAATGTGTCTGTTGGGTCGGCTTGTGTAGCAGGCAGTCGGGGCAATGGCTGGCATACCAGCTTTGATAGAGGGTATCGACAAACTTTTGCAAATGACACCTCTTCCATCCATCCTTTAGGCTCGTCACTCATTCTTGTTGTTATCTGTCAGTATGTGCTGCGAATCTCTCTTCCCATAGTAACTAATTTGTTCAGATATCAGTGGCGTGAATTGGGGAAGTTCGGTCCCCCCCTCTTTTTATGTCATTACAACGGGAGTTATTCCTTTCCATTGCTCCGCGTGCCAATTGCTAAGTCAGTGTCTCATTAACTGGAGTGACTAGATCATCTATCTCCGCTTATCCATAGTAACGTGGTATGTGTGGGCAATGACAACCTTTTCCAAATAGTTCTTAACTTCATGAAACGGATGCCTCCCTCTGCCTTGTTTCTCTATTCATCTTTGTTTTCTCTGTGCCTGCCTTGTAACCATTTATTTTGTCAGTTTCATCTTGAGTGATTTACGCCGTATGTTCTACAAAGGAATTCATATGGAGGTATCTTAGGTAAGTTCTAAAAGGGGGTGTGAATAGTAAGGATTGAGATGAATAGTCAGAGACAAAACATCACTAGCTCATCATCCTAAATCTGTCGAGAATGAGTAAGTTATTCTTGCAAAGCGTTAACCCAAAAGATAAAAGACCTCACGCTTATCAGGACGTAAGGATCAGTCAATGTATTACGTATTATGTAATATCAAGTAAGATTGTCAGTTCTGGAAAACACATACCCACCCTCATCCGACAACGGTCCTTTTAACTCGAACTTGTGGAATACGTATTGTGGATGGCTGTGGTCTATACATGTATATATGAACATGCAACTGCAACACTCTGACACGTGCATACCACGTTCCAGGGTGCTTCCCCAAGTCCCGTATATTGTGAGAAGAGTATCATCTTATACCTAATGTTCGTTCAAAGGGATATCGAGATCGAAATTTGAAAAAAAATTTTAACCCAATATTTTTTGAGATGAGCTTAGAAGATTTTTTTATTCCAATGGCCCAAAAATTTCCCAGTTTTTCAGTTTTTTTCACCGTATTGTGCTGCCAATTACACCAATTTTTGTTTGATTGTAACATTCAAAATAACATTCAATCCATACTTCTCACCTAATCTTCGGTTATCCTAAGTTTCAAGCTTATTCAGATTCGGTTTTTAGAGTTGGCTATCATTTTGTTTGGTAATTAGCTTACAATTTCTCTGTATTGTTTGTTATCGTCTTCATCTTTGTTCAATAGTATATATTCTAAACACTGCATAAGGCAGAAAACCTAATAACATCAGTAAAGTTATAATCACAAACAGTCATAATGGATACGGACGCTGAAAAGAACATTGAAATCTGGAAGGTCAAGAAATTGATTAAATCTTTAGAAAAGGCTAGAGGTAATGGTACTTCTATGATTTCTTTGGTTATACCACCAAAAGGTCAAATTCCTTTAATACAAAAAATGTTGACTGATGAATATGGTACCGCATCAAATATCAAGTCAAGAGTTAATCGTCTTTCTGTTTTATCTGCTATTACGTCTACCCAACAGAAGTTGAAATTATATAACTCTTTACCACCAAATGGTCTTGTTCTATATTGTGGTGATATAATTACTGAAGATGGTAAGGAAAAGAAAGTCACATTCGATATCGAACCATACAAGCCAATCAATACCTCTTTATATCTTTGTGACAATAAGTTCCACACAGAAGTCTTATCTGAATTATTAGAAAATGATGATAAGTTCGGTTTTATTGTTATGGATGGTCAAGGTTCTTTGTTTGGTTTAGTGTCAGGTAACACAAGAACGATATTACATAAATTCACAGTTGATTTACCAAAGAAGCATGGTAGAGGTGGTCAATCTGCCGTTCGTTTTGCTCGTTTAAGAGAAGAAAAAAGACACAACTATGTGAGGAAAGTCGCCGAAGTGGCTGCACAGAACTTTTTAACCAATGATAAAATTAACGTCAAAGGTTTAATATTGGCTGGTTCTGCCGATTTCAAGACTGATTTAGCCAAGTCTGAATTATTTGATCAAAGATTAGCCTCCAAGATTGTTCAAATTGTCGATATCTCATATGGTGGTGAAAACGGTTTCAACCAAGCCATTGAATTGTCTGCTGAAGCATTATCAAATGTTAAATTTGTTCAAGAAAAGAAATTATTAACAGAGTACTTTGATGAAATTTCTCAAGACACAGGTAAATTTTGTTATGGTATCGATGATACTTTGAAAGCCTTAGATTTGGGTGCGGTAGAAAAGCTTATCGTTTTTGAGAACTTAGAAACAATAAGATATACTTTTAAGGATTCTGCAGATTCAGAAATCATCAGATTTGCCGAACCTGAGGCAAAGGATAAATCCTATAGAATAGATAAAGCCACTGGTGAAGAGATGGAAAGTGTAGCAGAAATCCCATTGATCGAATGGTTAGCTGAAAATTACAAATCTTTCGGTGCCACTTTAGAATTCATTACAGATAAATCTTCCGAAGGTGCTCAATTCGTCACAGGTTTTGGTGGTATTGGTGCATTACTACGTTATAAAGTTAACTTTGAACAATTAATTGATGAATCTGAAGATGAGTATCTTGATGAAGATGAAGATAACTCCGATTATGATTTCATTTAAATGCATTTAAATATCTTAAGGAAGAATAAAAATAAAAAGGGAAATAACTGGAACAAAATCCAGTTAGTGAGCTAATTGTGACCTATTTTTATTACATTTGTCTATCGTTCTTTGTCTCTAACCCTCCCTCCCTTGATATTAAATGAATTTTTATAGTCAATTTATGTACATTATATGTAAATTGGTAAATAATTAAATCTTTATCAATTTCTTTAAATTAATTGTGAGTATATTCATGAATTTGGAAATTCGTTAAAATAATATTAGTTCCATACAATTACTTAATCTTTACGTTGCTTCTTAGTCTTAATAGTGTCTAGGGCGTTAACATTATCATGTCCAATGATTGTTTGATGTCCTCTCTTCTTAACCAACTCATCGGCTAAATTTACTAATCCACCCGTCAAGTACTTTCTTCTCATATCCTTTCTTAATGGAGTACTCAACATTTCTCTTAACCTCGCACGGTATCTTCTAGACTCATCTTTATCCAAGATTTTCCCTTGCTTTTTACTTTTATTTTTTGCAAGTATTTTATCTTTAATTCCTGCATCATCATCAGAATCAATGTCCATCCCCAACTCATCAGCAGCCTTCTTTAACCAATCATCTTCTTTTTTAATAGAGTTAAATGCAAGTTGATGATCAGCTAGCTCACTTGCGAGCTTACTTCTCTCTCTTAATTGAGAAACTATATCTGGTTCAATAGGCAGTAAAGGAACAGTATTTTGCCATTTTATTTTTTTGCCCTTTTTACAAAACGTTGAGTCCACACCATTCTTTGATAGTAATACTTTTCTTAATTTTCTGAGAGGTCCAACAGATTCATCAGGAGAGCATATCATTACAGAGACACCTTCTTTCCCAGCTCTTGCAGTTCTACCTGATCTATGAATATAGACATCAGCTGTACGGGGCAAATGATAATGAATAACGTGTTGGATACCTGGAATATCTAAACCTCTGGCTGCAACATCACTGGCAATCAATACGGTAGATTTATGCTCTTTATCATTCTTAATTGCTTGTTGGTTATATTTCTCCAAATTAGACAAACGATTTTTTTGCGTCATCGAGGAGTGAATCTGAAACACTGATATTTCTAATTCTCTCAAATATGCATGTAACTTTTTAACAGATTCAATGGCGTTACAAAATATTAAAGTCTTACCGGAATACAACGTGGTAAAATAATAACAATATAAATCACGTTCCAGAGGAGCACATTCAATCAAAGATTCTTTAACCTGCAAGCTCAATTTAGAGTTAGGACTTGTATCAATAACCACAGGTTTAGCTCTCATATGGATTTTGCCCATAATATGTTTCAACACAACGGCAATCTCATCCTCTTCATCGTTCTTGTTTACTTTCTTGCTAGAATTAGCTAACTTGTTAAATAAATCATTCGAAAATGTGGCAGAAAATATCATTGTCTGCCAGTAGTTATTTTTGCCCTTCAATTTCTTATTTGCTAGCCCTAAATGTTTAATAATTTTTTCAAACTCTTCAAAATGTCCATCTTGTAGTAATCTATCTGCTTCATCCAATACCAATGTTTTAATATGGCAAAATCTGTCTATTAAGGAACTGTTCTTTTCCAGCAACTCCAAAAATCTACCTGGAGTAGCAATTATAATTCTACCACTCCCTTTGTAGGCTAATATTCTCTCTTGTTTTTGAATAGACAATCCACCAGTTATAGATACAATAGAATATTGGTTTTCCTTCATTATCGCACTCCCCACTTTTTGTAAATGTGTCGTAACTTGTTGTGCCAGTTCCCTGGTTGGTGTAAAAATTAAGGCAATAGGAGATTCTGAATCATTAGATTTAATCAACTCTTCAATGATCGGTATACCATAGGCCAAAGTTTTCCCTGAACCTGTGAAAGCCTTACCTAGAATATCTTTACCTTCTAATGCTACCGGTATAGCTCTTTTTTGAATTTCAGTTGGTTCAGTGAAATTCAAATCTGTCAAACCTTGTAATGTTGCCATTGAGAGTTTTCCAAGTTCCGACCAAGCTATAAGTTCGCTTGGTGAGATATTATCAATATCTATATCAGCTCTAAAAATATTGCTCTGAAGGTCTGAGTTCGAAGTTCCTAGGTCATCTTTAGCGTCTTCAAAGTGTTCATCCTCACTATCGGAATTTGAATCAGAGTTCGAGTCATTTGATTCTGCAGACTCTGGAGCGCTCAATTCACCCTCTTTTATATCATCAAGATTCTTAAACTCTATTAACTCGTCATCGCCATATGCTTCTCGATCTGACTCATCAATTTCTTCATCTAGATCTTTTTCTTCTTGAGATGACTTTGATTTAGTAATGTTAGATTCGTCTTTGACAATGAATTGGGCTTTACCGTCCACAATTTTAACATCCACACCATCAATCTCTTCTAGCCCGTAGAAACCTCCAAAGTCATCTAAAGTATCTGGAATATCGACAGGTTTCCAATTTAAATTTGATATATCAACGATTTGCCTATTTGATTTTTCAGCTGATGATTTCTGCTTCTTAGAGGAGTTTTTCTTTTTACTATATGGTTTCATTATATCTCTGGCTTTATTTCTATACTAGAAAGACAATTCTATAAAGTATAGTTCTTAATTCAGTACGGCTTCTGTTGTTTCCTGGAATTTAAACTTGTCTTATTATTTCTACTATTGAATTATATTGGATTATGCTATTTACTCATCGCTAAAATATTTAAAATTTTTCACAATACTAATTTTTTTTATTTTATTTTTGATATGCAGAAAATATCAATATTGAAGAAGATAGTAATGAAAATAGTGTAGAATACACGGATTCGAAGCCAAAAACACATAAATAGGAACATAACACATACCTCATGATAATCATTTGATTCATCTAGGTTAGATACAAAATAATATATAATACTTTATCATAAAACCGTTCACTACCAAAAGACTATCAATGCTTTCACGGAAGAAACATGGGATTACTGGCAAATCATTGATTGGCGGCTCGATCCCGCAAATGAAACCCAGCAAGACAAGAAAGATAATACGAAGGTTTCATATGTTAGTTCAGAAAAGAAGGTATATTTGTGCTCAGTTAGGTATCGAGGGGGTGATAGAAAATGATGAACAAAGAAACGAAGCAGTTATCAGCAAGTATCTCAATATTCCCGCGAAAAGAAAGCTCTACGATGAAGGATACAATTTGGGACTGACCAAAAACATCTCTATCGAAAACGATCTATTACAATTGACCAATTTGAAAAAAATAGAGCCCAAGTTGCGATGCCTAGGATATATTATGAGGGAGATTAATGACAAGAACAGTTTGGCAACGTACCAAATGGCCAGTAAAATAGGCCAGGACAAAAACCGAGGCGGGGACTCGTCCAAGCTCCTAGTTAAATGGTTGACTGAATTGAACATTGAAAGAGAGATGAACCTGCGAGCGCTGGAAGTTGGATCTCTTAGTGTGAACAATTACATATCCACAGCTGGGATATTTGCCGAGGTAGTGCGAATCGATCTGAATAATTCCAATGACGATCGAGGCATCATAAAGCAAGATTTCATGGAACGACCTATACCGACTGGTCCATCAGACCAGTTTGACCTCATATCGTGTTCCTTAGTGTTGAACTTCGTCCCAACGCCAACGCAGCGAGGCGAGATGTGCCACAGGTTTAACCATTTCCTAAGATACAATCAGATGCTGAACAACTGGGGGTATTTGTTTATCGTCTTGCCAAAACCATGTCTCACCAACTCGAGATATCTTGACATCGAAACCTTCAAGTCCTTTATGTCCCGTCTGTCATTCACTGCCATCAAGGAACACCAGTCCCATAAACTCATATACATGCTGTTTGAAAAGAAACACGCCGAATGCGGTGACGTCCCAGCCCGCTTCACACGCAAGCAACTGCTGCATGACCTGCCTGGCCATAATAACTTCTCCATTGTCAGTCCTGCTCCTGCCCGCTGAACGCAGATTTGCATTCTCCCTCGCATTCACACACACACATAAATAACTACGTACATATGTATATATCTACTTACACCTACGTTCGCAAATCACCCGTCTCGTCCGTTCACCGCCTATTGTCCATCCACACGCACTGTCTGTCTGAACTGGCCAGAGCATCCGATGAGATGCCCATGTCCTTGTGCACGCTCCATGCACTTCCTGTCTTTGGATCGTCACATGTGTTTCACCCGTCTCTGTCTTTGTGGTCCTTTTCCGTCAACCGAGGAGGAGGATTCTGCGCGACATTTGTCCGCAACCCTGAGATACCTCTGTCAAACCCATGCACACGGGAATTCCCCAGCGGAAAAATTCCAGTCTCCCAGTCTATAGGGGAGAGGAGCAAACATACTGGGAACGCTGCCATTAACGAATGTTGTCTCAGAAGTCTTCGAAGCAGACACTTCCGTTTTATTGTTTGGCAGGCGAGTCCTGTTGGACAGTGTATTGGCCACAACAACTAACTAGCAACAACAACCCTGGCCAGAATAGGAAAACCCGAAATACACCAACACAATTTTCCAAGCCCAAACGAGATCGTGCTGAGGACAGGCATTCCCATGTCGAGAGAAAGAGGGGGAGAAAGTGAAGAGAGGGAAGAGAGGCTTGTTCTTCCGTCGGCTATCCGTACCTTAAACTCAAACCCGCAGTAAGTTAAACAAACCAAAACACTCTGAGAAGAAGAGCCTTGCGACGTAATTACGTTGGCGTCAAGACTTATTTCTTAATTCTGTCTCATCAAATATCTCCCATTTTCCCTTCCAAAGTTAGACATATTAGCTATTTTTTCCTTGTGTTAAAAGAGGAAAAAAATTCGAAAAATAATTGAGCAAGAAGGAAAATTTGGAAAATACAGCAGAAGAGTGAGGTACAGTTCAAGCGACTTCGAATCTCTCTCGTCAAGACCATATAATCTCTGAAGGTTGGCCTGATAAACGTGTATCCGCCTCCCCACGCACCCCACGGCTAGCTAGCTCGGTCTTTTTTATTGTAATAACACTCCCCAGTCCTATCAGCTCTAAATCCTCAAAGAATATCGACAGGTATCGGTTCCTTATCATAATATATTACCCATCCAATTATAATGAGCACTCCGGAAAAGAGTCCCCTGGATTCTGGGGGAGATCCCAAGAGCCCGGATTCAAATCAGTTTCGTATTACGAAAAGATTGATCAAACATCTGTGCTTCAACAGATTGCTGCCAATACTACCGTTAGAATCCACTTTAAAGACATATAGCGAGGTCGAAGCGTACCCCTTCTACTCCATATGCAGATCACTATTTATGAACATCGCCATTGCTCGGGATTTAAATCCTGTCATCGAACAATGTCTAGACCTTATTGACAATATTATGAAAGATGCAGAAATAACTTCCGAATACATCACGGAGGATATAATACATTCTATATTAGTGATAATAAGATTATTGAGTGACACAATGGAGTACTGCTGGGATAGCAAAGAAAATAAAAAGTCAGTTCGCCATCAGTTAGCATCAACTTTCCAAAATTTTGGCTTCCCTCATTCTATCCTGCCTACTGGCCCTGAATACTATGATTCGCTAGAGGAGAAACAAGATAAGTTGTTTAAAGGGTCTGTTATGGGTTATTCAACACACAGACCCAGTTTCCATAAATGTCGTCCAGATCATATGAACCCAAACATCGCAATCCGACTATTAAATACATGTTTTAGATTGAAATTCAACACAAGGACTTTAAAGACTTTTAGAAACATGTCTCATAAGTTATATGGAACGACTGTCTTGCCAAGTGCGAGTATCTTACCAAAATTCCAGAATTTCCTGAAGCAGAAGAACTTTCCAGCATATACTGATAAAATGGATTTGACCATTGATTATATTACACGGTTTGTAGCTGCGGCAAACCCAAAGGAATTCAAAAAATATATTAAAAATAAAGTAACCAAACCATTGCTAATATCTCACACATTAACAGAATTAGGTGTTGTCGGATATCTAGATTTATTTGGAAGCGTATATCTCTCCAAGGAAACCATCCCTGAATTCTTGGAAGAGTTGAAACATTTTTCCTCCTTTATGAAAAGAACCATATTCCATTCATTGTTGTTATACTATGCGACAAGGTCGTTCTTCTTTTGGATTATGGCAAGACCCCATGAATATGTGGAATTACATAACATGATTGCAAAATCAGAATCAGTTGGCACCCCATCGGCATCTTCTTCATCTTCATCCGCATCCTCATCTAACATATCCGCAACAGACAACACGAAATACTCTATATCTCATAACATATCGGTATTATTTGACGATATATATTCAACATTCAATGTTCATACCCTTTTGACTAATATTCATAATGATGACCACCATAATGCCAATCAAGACACAATAAATAACCATTTATCTGGGAATTCACCTTCAAACTCTGTTACACCAACATCACCTAATAATGGCACCACTGTAGCAAAATCACCATCTTCTAGCACAGCATGGAATCCTATTGTAAACCCCAACTCAATAATGTCACCTAAATCTCCACTTTCACCTGTGGCAAATAGCCATGACTCCACGGCACCTTTGTCACCTTTAATCTTACCTTTAGACTCACAATTGGAACAAAATAATGCTCCTTATAATGATTTAGGTTCCTTTGTTTCCAGTAAAAGATCCATATACACGGATATTTCATCAGATAAGTTTCCTTTTTCAAAAGGGAGTACCCCAGCCTCTTCTGCATCAGCTAAAACAAGTTCTGAATATTTAGACAACATTTTAGAGTTGTATTCCAACCTAGATTCGGTGGAACTTGGTTCATACACTGCTGTTTTGAAATTTTTAATGGTTTTGACCTTGTTGGATCCAGTTACTTTTGGCGAAATTAATTCAACCTCCTATAGAAATATACCAGATACTGATCAACTGGGCAACTTAGAATCATCCCCATCATATCATAGGGAGCGAAAAGATTATAACAGTTCTTTTAAAAATCCCATGAAAGAAAAGGAAAAAAATCAAAGCATAAAACACCTAACCCATGGACTGAAGAAACTAACCTCTTTACCAAGTATGAAGAAGCGACAAGGATTGAAATTTCTTTCCACGTTATTGCGTAACCTAAACGCTTCACAAATGGTATCTGATGTAGCATTGATAGATTCGCTGCAAACTTTATTATTCATGATGACTATAAGTTCTTCTGTTTCCCTTGTGGACAACACTTTACCATCAGTTGTGTTAAGCAAAAGGATTCTTCGATTACTGGGTCATAATTTACGTGTTGGTGATGATTGGAGCGAATATTCCAACATATTTGTAGTAACATGTGCTGAGAGAAACCCTCTCGTGTTTAGACGTCTACAATTGGAATATTTTTCCGCAGCCGTGCATTTAGAATCTGATCTATTCTTGAAGCAGTTGCAATTGGAGAAACAGCTTATTCAAATCAACATACCAAAACTGTCTTTATATACTGAAGGATTTAGAGTCTTCTTTCATCTATTAAGCACCAATGAATTAAAGGAGGCAATCGCATCTCGAACGGAAGTTTTCCTCAAATCTTTGTTTTGTATGATTGCGGATACTTTATTGAAATCTCATCCATACTTTGACGATAGGGTTAGAAATATAATCATACCCATATTAGATGGTCCGATTTTGGATCAATTTAATAAACTAAGTACTAGACATGCCTCTAGTCACACATCATTACAGTCCCTATCACAGAATGGTAATTCAAAAGGAGCTACAAATTCCAGGTGGGATGTGAGAGCCATGCTGCCTTCATTATCTAGTTTATCCCACCAGTTCGATTTAGAAAGTCTAACTGATGAAGAAGAAGAAGAAAACAACAGTACTTTAGGCCCACTAGTAGGAATATCATCCAATACTAATTTTGATTATGAAGACAGTTTCGAGAATCTTGGGTTGTCGATTAATTCTCATTCTCAAAGGTATATGTCATCACAAACTTCAAAACGCCATACACCATTAGACGAATCAGAAAAGACGAGAAGTAGTCCTAGTTATAGTTTGGGTGGTAACACTTCAGAATCATCATCCATTCAACAGTCCATGGTGGGTAGTACACTTTCCCATTCGGTAAGAAACATTTCCTCTCCAACTCCCCATAGAGCTAGAAGAACTTCAGATGAGAAATTATCTAAGTTCATCAAGAAATTGAACAATGCTGCTAATATGGAACAGTCCAATACTCCACCACATGTGGGGGACCATATTGAAGCAAGAAGAATTATGATGAATATTTTTAGCATTTTCAAGAGAATGACAAATTTTTTTATCTTACCGGAGAGAGAGGTTGCTGAGGATTGGATTTCCAAAGATTTCAAGAGCATCATTAAACCAATATTCGTTGCTATAATGGACTCAAATGCAAGACTTCAAGCTACCGCACAATCTTTTATGGATGTTCTTGTCAATCGTATATCTGGCTTTACCCATGAGCTTGATAATTACAAATTGAATGAATATTATATTTTGTGTATCTATACTGTGACACTATTTGCTTCTGCATTGCTGGATATGACAATAACAAATGAAAAAAGAGAAGTTATACTTACCATTGTCGTGAAGTTTTTCCAAGTGAAGTCACAACTCGACGAAATATCAGAGCGTAATCATATTACATTTGCTTTGCGTGATACAAATGAAGTAGCATTCCCTCTTCTAACGGCTGCTGTAGGGGGTGGATTATTCACTTCATTATATTGCAATAGAGGCAATGTTCCAAAATTAATAAAAGTTGCCTTTGGCGAATTCTTGCATTCTATGCAATTCTATGAACGCCATGTAGGTTCTATTGACCCTATAACGATTGTCAATATTGATTTTGTAAAAGCAATGTCGAAGGATACTTACGCTGCATCAGGGTTTATGGCATTTCAACGTCGTTTGAGAAATAATATTTTACACTTTATCAGAAAACCGGATCTTATTCTGCTGGATGTCATGGACTTAATTTTCAAAAAATGGTCTTCATTTATTGCAATGGAGACTGTAACCCAAGAAAATTTGGCCGATTTTAGAAGTTTGGCTGGAATTTTAGCATCTATGTCTGGAATTCTTGTGGTTTTAAAAGGTATGGAACACAAAGATATCCCATACTTGCGTACCTATGGTTACAACCTGGTTGGTAAAATGAATTACTTCATTGGGAAACAATGTGAATGGCTAAATAGTTCTGATCTTTTGACTAGAGAGAACTCTAGAGATATTCTGAGTCTTGAATTGCATCCACTTACTTTCCCCCTACTTTTTAACAACCTGAAAGTTAAAATAAAGGAACTTAAGGATATAGATTTTACGCTTTCAACAAATGAATCTCATTTTGTACTCTTGGAACAAATAATCACGATTATAAGAACAATTCTAAGAAGAGATGATGAGGAGAGAGTAATGTTATTATTTTCCCCAAATTTAGTTTTTGCCATTGACGAACTAACAGATATTGTTGAACAAATATCTGTAGATTCTTTGAAGCATTATAAAGCCATTATCCAAATGTCAAAAATGTTCAGAGCTATAGAGCATTCAGAAAAAACGCTAAGTGTTAATCACCATTATCACTTAAAAAACAGATGGTTAAAAACAGTTATGGGATGGTTTAAGTTAACTATTAATAAGAACTATGACTTCGAGAATTTATCCAAACCTCTAAGAGAAATGAATTTGAAACGAAGAGATTTGGACTTTCTCTATATAGATACTGCTATAGAATCGTCGCGGGCATTGGCATATCTTACAACTAATGTTCCATTGGATGTTCCTCCTTCAAGTACCAAAGAAGATTCTGCACACGCATCTACTGTTGCTTTCGGAAATTACTTCAGCATTCTTTTGAAAGGTTTAGAAAAAAGTACAAATATTGACCAATTTCCTATGTCATTGAAGCATAAGATAAACATTCTAAATGAAAATGTGATTACTTCATTAACAAATATTTCGAATGCCAACGTCAGTGCAAGTTTAAAATACACACTGCCCATGGGTTATGCGAAGGACAAGAACATCAGAATTGCATTTTTGAAAGTATTTATAAATATTGTTTCCTTGCTGCCTATCGATAAGGAAAAGTCTGAAAGAGCGAAACTTAAAGCTATGGATACTCTCTTACTGTTTGCTATAGATCACCCAGAGCTGGTATCCAAGGCTAGTATGGTTTGTCCAGAAAATGAAACAGATGCCTTTGTTGGTGGCATTCTCGATGCTTTTGAATCTCGAAACGCTACCCATGTGGTAGTAGTGCAATTGATACAAGATGAGATTGAACGTGCTTCACGATATGCTGACGTTTTAAGGAGAAACAGTTGTGCAACAAGGGCCTTGTCTTTATTTGCCAGAAACAGAGGATCTAACTACTTAATACGCACATTGCAACCAGTGCTACAAGAATTGATCGACACTAATGAAATTTTTGAGGTTGAAAAGCTTTCTCCACATGACCCAGATGCTGAACATCATCTAAGTTTATTTGCGAAATATCTGGGAAAATTAGTAGACTCAATAACCAATTCTATATCGTATTTTCCACAAGATTTAATATTAGCATGCCAAACTATTTATAGTAGTGTAAAGAAGAAATTTCCAGATTATGCATTTATTGCTGTGGGGTCTTTTGTATTTCTTAGGTTTCTAGGTCCAGCTTTAGTTAGTCCGGACTCAGAGAATATTGTGCTAATTAAACATCCAAAAGACAGAAGGCCATTGATAACACTGGCAAAGACAATTCAAAATATGGCTAATGGATCAGAAAATCTCGCAAGGTGGCCATCTTTAAATTCACAATTGACTTTTCTGAAACAATGTAGTACCAAGATAATGAACTTTTTAATGGAAATATGCAAAGTAGAGTGCAATTGTACTTTAATGGTACGGAGAGATCCAGATCCGCATCCTTTTGACTACCGATACATCCATAGGTTTTTATATTTACGCGAATTTGCAATAAGAGAACGAATCATTGAAAATTTTGACACCATGGAGCAATTGAACTTTTTAAAGGACACATTCTTTTTGGTAGATAGTTTATTGGGTACTTTAGGACAACCTGAATTGGAATCGACAAATGAGTTACCATCATTTGTGACAAAAAATATGGATGAATATCCTCAATTGTATGAATTTATGAGTCGACATGCCTTCAAAAGCCCAAATAACAATGAAGGGCCCTTGTCATACCTTTATGAGGGTATGACACCTAAAGGTATTCCGTCAATAACTATTACGTTTAAGTCCTTTCTTGGGGACGATTCCCCAATCGAGCGAATAGTTTATCGATCCTTCCTAATATATAGTAAATTATGGTCTTCGAAACACTATATCGTATATGATTGTAGTGGTTTCTGTAGTTTTAATGATGCTTGGAAAAAATTATTTGCAATCTCCCTGAGCCTTATCCCCCCAATTGCCATTAAAAACTGTATCAATATATGTTTTATCAATACAAATAGGGATTTTATGAAAGAATGGTCAGCTGTGGTGGATTTCGAGAACCCTATAATGTCAACAGGTTCAAAATATATTTTCCTCAACAGTAGTACAGACTTAGAAAGAATCAAGGCCTTAGGTTTACCTGCAGCCAATTTAGAAATGCTACAAGATTATAGAATTACCATTCATGAGATGCTGTTTTATAATGAAACTAGAAAGCAATTCGAACCAGTATCCTTGAAAATTGGAAACAAATACTTTCAAGTTCTACATGAAATTCCTGATCAATTTAAGTTAGAGAAAGTAGGGAGAACGATGTCATTTAATTCCAACTATGTTTTTAAGATTTCTGAATTATCATCAATTAATGTTTCCAATTACACTGATATGTCTTCTGAGTTTTCTTTAGAATTTTCTGAGGGTACTCGTCTAATATTCTCAAATCAGAAATATTTAGAGATTGTAAAGACTTTCAAATATATTCACATAAGAGCGGAGGAAGAGTATAATCTTCTCTTAGAACAAAAACAAGAACAAATAGATTCGTCAAATGAATTCAAGCTACAAAATACTAAGGAACTGATTTGTCATTTATGTTTGGTTATATTAGTTGGTCTTTTCAATGAAGACAAGTTGGTAAAGAATATATCCTATAATCTACTAGTTGCTACGCAAAATGCATTTAACTTGAATTTTGGTACTCATTTTCATATGTCGTTAGAAGTTTATGTTCCAGATGATACAACCACTTTTCTTTCCTTGATTGCTAAGTCACTAGCAGAATCATATCCTGAATTAACTCCTTATATGTGGAAATTCATGATAGAAGGGCTAGAAAGTGGATCAATTCCACATGAACACATTCCTACATTGGTGTGCTGTTTGTCTTATTGGGTGCCTAATCTCTTCAAGTATGTATATCTGGCAGATGAACAGGAGGGCTCAGAGAACCTATCTCATATTATTCGTTCTTCCATTCGCCTGACCCTAAAAGACCCTGATTTTACTACTGTGTATCTGCAGCAAATTTGGTTTATGCTTACTTTAGACGATCGGTTAACAGAGATTGTTGTTGAGGAAATAGTGAACCATGCTTTAGATAGAGATTCAGAAGGTCGTGAGTGGAGACAAGTTGTTCCCTTATTGACAGGTTTTCCAACTACCGAAACAGGCAGTGCAGTTGTGAACAAATTGATGGGAATAATCGAATCATTTCTGCCAACCAGGAAATTTGAACCCCTAGCTCACAGCTGGTCAGAACTATCCATCTTAACTAGAATCAGTGTTTCCATATTTTTCGAATCACCATTACTTGCTCAAATGTTTCTTCCAGAGATACTCTTTGTCATCTCGATTCTAATTGATGTTGTGCCTTCGGAGATACGTTATTCACTTCATGAGTTACTTATGAATATTTGCCATTCACTTGCAATTAATGATGCACTACCTCAGAAGAACCGCACTGAAATAGATAAAATATGCGCAACATTTTCCCGTCAAAAATTGAACTTTTTGTCTGGATTTAGTCAAGAGAAGGGTAAGGTCTTATCAAAAATTAGCACCTCATCATTTTCAAGCAAATTTAGCACCTTAGAACATTTTACTTCAAACATTCTTTTATTGATGGAAGAAGGTTCGACATCGGAATATTCTATTTGGAAGACTAAATATAAGAAGTATATTGTAGATGCGGCGTTTAACCATGGTTCATTCTTATCAGCTAGGGCTACAATGATATTGGGTATCCTTTGTAAAAGGAAAGCAACACCAATGATATGTAGAGATTTATTGATTGAGGCTATGAAGGTTTATGCTGCACCTACTTTGGATGATGAGCAAATGTTTATGGCAATTTCCAATACGTTTTGTTTTAGTAAAATTGTCGAAGGACTAAATCCTCATGGTTCATTAATGAAGCAGATGTTCTGGCTTTCTGTTGTTCTAGTTGAATCGAGTCACCCTATCCTTTTCGAAGGAGGACTCCTTTTCATGATTAATTGTTTGAAGTGTTTGTATGATGCACACTTTGAAACTGGAAGCCATTTAAGACTGCTTTCATCTGTTTTAATTTCATCGAAGGAATTTGCAATTACTTTATTGAAAGAATTTGAAAACTGGTCTGGAGATTGCTGGAGTGAAGAAAACTTTAGTCATCTAATAGCATCGTTCATTCTGCGAGGTTTATCTGTTCCAGTACTAAAATCTTCATCTCTAGACTGCCTACAATCAATGTTTAAGAATACTTATTATGAAAGCAATGCAAATCCAGCTTCAAGGCAACATTTATGTTATTTATTTTTACTCTACTTGTTATTAAGCCCCGACCAATTTCGTGCATTGCTAAAATCTGTGAATATGAATGAAAAACTTCTTTATCTAGATAACTATACTTCTATGCCATTAAGCTTAGCCGAATGGCTCAGTATTGGTGAGGAGCAACAAAATATTATATTATATCAAGGATCAATATTGTTTTCTAGTTCGCTGTCAGATGAACCGAGTAAACTTCGCTTTACCTTGCTGATGAAATACCTTCTACATGTTAACCCTCCATCGGTTTTCAGATTCTTCTCTATCACAAGGATGGAACTTCGAAGAATATCATCTTTAGAGCAATCATCATCTAATGTTGCCGTTGTTTTTGACGTTATTGAATTACTTTCAAAACACCCAGAATTTGATAATCCAGATTACTATTCCAATGTAACACTGAAACTTTTAGAAAAACGTGGGTTGATGTCCATTACAAATATAAGTTCTCTAGCCCCAGAACTGAATAATCCTACCAATAGTATAGTAATGTTCCCTGACAAAATTTATCAGAGAAAGAGACTTACGACAATGTTGATTTCAAGAATAATTAGTTCTATCGAAGCTAGGTAAACTAGCTGTTTTGATTTTGTTTTCCTTAGTTATTCTGTTTTGAGGATTTATGTTTTGACCAGTGTTTCATTTGTTGTTTATTTAATGAAGTTTATAATTTCATTAAAGATCGTATCTTTAATTACCTTATATTTATTATATATATGCGGATTGTATAACAGAATTTAATTTAACTTAAGTAGCTTATCCTTCTAAAACTAACAATGATATTTCTTACTATAAATACTACATGACCTACAAAGTATCAATAAACGGTAATCTGATCATGTAAACATAATAAACTATATCAATACGATCATATAAACCTTAAAATGCATCAAATGAAAGATGCTAAGTTATTCAATGACTTGAGATCCACCCATTAACCATTTCCAAAGCAGCTTCTGGTTGATCGTAAGGTACCATATGTCCAGCCTCATATACTCTCAAATAGGTCAAAGGACCATAACTTTTAAGTTGGCCAAGTTCTTCCCCAGAGTCTGTTGATTTCCAAGCCTTTAATTCAATTTGAGAATATTTGTCTTTAAATTCCCAATCTAATTCATCAGTCCAACCCTTATTTCCTAACCAGTTACAAATATAATCTTTATCACCAGCATAAATCAATACTGGCAAGCCTAAGTTTAATAACTCAGAAACATACTGTTGGAATGGTTTGTATTCATCACCAGTCAATGCGAATCCTGCAAAAACATCAGTATTACAGCCAGTGTATTTATGAACATCAGAACCTAAAGCATCTTGAACATATCTTTGATTCATATAGTCCTCAATGTAACCCAAGCCCTTGTAGCATAATCCACCTGGGGCATCCTTATCACATGGTGATCTAATATCATAAACGTTTAAGCCAGTTTCGACGTATGGATTCATCAAGACACGGTTACAATAACTCATAGCAATAATACATGGGAAATTAGAATTGGTGTCATAACAAAGCTTCGTCAATCTTGCACATCTGTCAGTATCAGTGAGCATCTTTTCACATTGATCGTCAGTTAACACTTGTGGATAATCACCTTTACCACAGGCCATTGGTTGATAATATTGAGATTGGATTAAAGCATCAGTCAACCCATTACCAATCATAATAGAGCTTAAGTTAAAGGAACGATTTGGATTTTCTACTACAATTTCATGTGCAATTTGAGGGATATAATGACCTGCATAAGATTCACCTGCAATGTGGAATTTATTTTTTTTCAATTGTGGGAATTTCGTGAAGAATAATTCAAGGAATAGATAAACGTCTTGACCAGCAACTTTAGTATTTGTCACTTTTTCATCACCATATGAGAAACCAACACCTATTGGTTGTTCAAGGAAAATAACAGAAGCGTTGCTATTCCAAGAATATGGATTGTATATTGGCTTCAACTCTGGCCCCATCATAGAAGGACCTAATTCAAAGAATAAACCGGTAAAAGAAGAACAACCAGGTCCACCATTTAACCATAGAATGATAGGATCATTGGCGGGATCATTTCTACTTTCAAAAAACCAATAGAAGAAATGCTTACTGTCTTTATAGTCTAAATAACCAGACCATTGTTTAACAGTATCGACACCTAATTTAGAAGGATCAACAGACTTAATTCTCAAACTATAATCAGAGTTTAACTCGGATTTCAAGGTCATGAAGTCGAGACGTTTAGTAGAATCAAATGGATTTCTCAGTTGTTTCAAATTCCTTGGAGATTGGTGCAAATCCATTATTCTACCAATATCTTTATCTTCAGATAAAGAAAATCCATTAATCTGGGCAGCAAACACTGAAATTAACGAAATAACAGATAATTTCATCCTGTCTCAGCTAAGAAAAGAGAAGAAGGACGGAAGCCAATGTAGTCGTTCAATAATGACTACTCAATAGAGAATAAAACTGAAAATTGTTTCGTTCACAAAATAATCAAAAAAAAGGTTCAAAGAAACAGAAAAATGAAAAGTTATGATTACTTTTTTCAATTATCTATATATTATCTCCTTGACCAATTCTTACTAATACTATGAGAACGGTTAAAAATTTCTTAATTTCTTCTTCGGAAAGAGATTGTCTATGGTTAAGCAAGTTCTTATCTTCCCTTTTTATATCCTCTCTTTCCCTAAAAACGAGAACTATCTAATTTATTTTTGCCTTGCAACAATAATTTTTACCCTTTTGGTCATTTGCTGTTCTCGAGAAAATTTCCGACGCAAATCGGCAATTCTCGATGGCCTTATCAGGAATTCTTATCAAATAACGAGGTAAGTTCGATATTCAAATACTAAAAGTACACAGATAAGTATATATATATATATATATATATATATTCGGGGTTGCTATTTTTGAAATCAGACACTGACTTTCTGACAGCAAAAAACGAGATAAGCGAACGCTTTACTCCTTCATCAACACTTCGTTGGATAATGGGTCAGCAGCCAAGACGTTCTCTCTCTTCTTGATTTTTCTTTCTAATGCGGCATCTGCTCTAGATTTAGCTTGTTGAGCCTCCATTTGTTTTAATTGAGCTCTAGCAACGTTTGGCGACACATATTGTTTGTTTTCATAAATCTTTGGACCCCCGAATGAGCCTTCAAGAACCAATATAACAGTCATCACGAATCTCGGTCCAATTTCAACCAAAGATACGTCAGTCTCGTTATTCTTATCTTGGTGCTCCTCGTATTGACCTTCATTCCTGGCACTGTGGGAGACTTCGTAGTTTCTAACCCATATCTTATCATCTACTATGCTGAACGACATAACATGGTCGATAAATGGTTTCATTTTTCTGGCATTTGGTGGGACACCAAAATTGTGTATTAATAACTCTTTTATCAACGAATAATGTGTAGATTCCTCAAATCTATGGTCGAAGGACAAAATTGGACGCGAACCTTTTAGACAGTTTCCTGTGAAATTTAATTCATCCATGGTATGCAAATTTTGAATATAAAATTTAATAGTAGGTCCATTCGGTGGTTTAGACAACCACAAGTATAAATCCTGGTGCTTTCTGGCCTCAAAAAACATAATGTTGTTACAGTTATATAGTTCAGCAATTTCATTTAACTGACCCAAATTTTTTTTGGTATCCAATTTAGGTTCTTTACGGGAGTGTGGCATCAACGAATATAAGTCTTGAATCAAATGACGATGTCTGTAGTTGACACCCCTACTAGAGATCAGCAGTGTACGTTGCTTGTTGATAGTTTGTGCGGTATTTTTCTTCTTGTCATCGTTTCCGGATGACTTTTTACCTTTACCTGCTAATACTTTGTGAATCGAGGACATGTCTAACTGTTCGATGGGGAGATACCTTTCTTCTTTATAAAATTATATCACCAATTATCACCAATACTTGATCCTTGAACTCGTTTTTTTCTATTGACAAGGTCCTCTTGGCAGTGTAGTACATTGAAGTTTTCACTCTGCTCATCGCAAATTTTACTTGGAAAAATTTTTTATTTTTATTTTTTTTCAAGTTTTCTGAACTCATTTCCGATCACATGCAAATGCTGAACCTCAAAGAAACAAGGTCTCTCTTATTGACTATCGTTGGGAATAGCAGAGAAGAGGTACAGACCCACAATGATGAGGAAACCTTTTACCTCCAGGAGTCACATATCAATTGTTATCATGAAAAATGTGAATGATAATATTCTTGTGGGCTCGGGTACTAATATGAACCATTAATTGAATTCCTCCTCTGATTATTAATCGTTGCCATGGCAACAAATTCATTTCCTATTTAAGCAATATGGTTAAGACTGCTCCTTTAGGAATATTGTAAATAGGTTTATCAGGATTTCCAAAAGGAATATACCCAACCTCAACCTCGAAGATATTTATTACCATGATTACATATAGATGTATATATATATGTATGATGATACTCTATTTATATACGATGCGTTGTTGGGTTTGCAATAATAGAACTTAGAAAATCAGTTCTTCTTGAAAGAGTATCCACTGTTCTGTGAAACTATACGTTTCGGTAGCGTGTATTAGCTTTATTTGACGAAATAAATAATAATAAAAATGAGAGATATAGCTAACAAAAATCCATTGGAACCCATTGATTTAAATTCCTTATCCTTGCTCTCATCTGCATCTTCTAAATGTAATTTAACAAATTTAACGAATAATGAATCTATATTAACAAATGAGAATACCAGCAGTCAATTGTTTAAGAATGACGAAAGGGAAGATCCATTATTAAAATGGCAATATGATAAAAAGGAATTTGTATTCCAGAGTAATAGTACCCCTTCAAAGAGACAACTAAAAAATTCGTCAACCCAGGAAATGAAAAAACAATTATTTAATGTTAGAAAAAGACGATCTCAATTAATTGGGGCCAAGCCAAAAAGATTATCAAATTTGAATCCCTATGGGAATAATACAATTACTGCATCATCAAATTTAGATCTACTGAATAATAATAAACTAACTACTTTCCCAATTGCCCCTCCTCGAGATAATACTGCAACACCAACACAAGCTAATTCATCACTGATGGATGACAGTAGTGATCAAATAGATTATAACAGTGATATCAATTCATTTGGCAAAAGGGGTAAAGATATCAGTGAATTAAGAGTTCATGTAAATAAAAGAACGAGGTATGTCAGTTATGGCTTATGTGATGACTCCATATTATCTGAACGTAAATCTAAAAAATCTAATTCACAACCAATTGTATTGGTGGAAGATTATATAAAAGGAGAACAAAGTAAGGGAATGCTAAAAAAGAAAGTATCGTTGTATAATTTGAAAACCAAAGTTAAATCTAGGAATGATGACCACATACCCATAAAGCAGAAACATCACGAAAATCCAGATCATAAACTATTAGATGCATGTCTGGAAGAATCAAACCCAATTCACTCGCATGGTACTGTAGATACCTGTACAGATGCCGATATATCTGTTTATAATATAATTAATGATATACTCCATCTAAAAGAAACCAAAACCCATGAACATTCGATCGCTAACAATTTCTTGGAGGACAATGATGATGAATATATTTCACAATTAAAAATAAGTAAGTCACTAAAGACATTAAAAAGATGTGTGGTGTGTGACAGAGTATTGTATGAAATAAGTTCGTTGCTTCCAGACAAAGATAAATACAATGAACTTGTATGTGAGGCGTGCACAATGAAATACGATGAAGCGATCAAGATATTTGACAACTTCGAATTTGAATCATCAATGGAAGATAGTTCTTTTGGTAGTTTCATGACTAAACTAGACAACAGGGGCGATAATACATTAGAAGGGTCATCACCTATTGGACACACATCATTTGCCTCACATTTCGGTGCACAACTTTCTTCTAAGCACGAGAAGGAAAGGTTTTCCAAAGAATTGATTCAAATATTACAAAATCAGTTAATAACTCAACCTGTTCATTCAATGGATTTCAGTAAGCCATCCATAAACTCTATTACAAAGAACTGGTTCATAGAAGCAACTAAGAAAATCAAATGCAATTGGAAATGCAGCGGGTTATTCCCTCATTTTCTTAGACGTCCATCCGACACATCAATGAATAAACACTAAGGAACTATTGACTGACATAGATCAGATATATTATTTATATGTATGTACATAATTATTGGGATCCCGTTGGATTCATCTCATATGTTAGTATATATCAGGGATTTTAATAAATGAAATTTACTAAGGAATAACCTTTCTCTATTGGAAAGTATAGCAGCTGTTACTCTAAGTACTAATCAAGATCTTCAACCAAAGATGTTTTGTTATACTCAATTAGCGAGGATAATGCTAAATAATGATCTTCATGCTGTTTCAACCCACTCACAGTTAAACATGCAACAGGATAGTCACAGCCTTCAACAAAAATCAAAACTGAACCTCCATAAAATGCGTAATCAGCATTAGATATAAAAAACTTTGTCTCGGGATTTAAGTCACCTAGTTTCATTTTCATATAATAACTAGAATGACCGAATCTAATTGCTGTGTTCTTCTTTCTCTTCACCCAAAAGTCATTGTCGAGTGCACTTGAAGCATTGGAGGTTGCCCTAAATAACGTGTGACCATTGATTAATGTGATATCAATAACAGCAGTCTTCTCAGGAAATAATTCCTTTGCTAATCTTCTGGTATAGTTACCTAAATTATAAACCTCTTGATAGTCAAACCTCTTATAAGGTGTACTTCTTTCCCAGGCCTCCAATTCTTCCAAAGAGAACTCTGACTTTTCTAATTTTTCTAAAACCTTCGAATTTAATTGCATTTTGAATTTGTTATTTGATATTGCTGTCGATGTTATTTCTGGTGCATTGGTTATGTATATATCGATAATTAGGTTATGTACACACAACATCAAAGTAATACCATAAAGATCCCTGAATATCACGTGATAATATTTTGTGGTATATCATCAAACCATAGCCATAAATTCTTACCAAAATGGCAGCCAACCTATATACATTTTACTTAGGTTATCAATAGTTGTAGCTTCCTGGATGAGTGTTTCTACTTGACCAGGTACACTTAAGACAAGTCCGTCTCTGGGATCTATTCCTCGTATTTTGTTTCTTAAAACTTTCATGGCAATCTGGATTGAACTGTCCATATTTCTATCATACATGATAGTTTCAATAATATTAACTAAGGCAACCTCATTCTTTCGCATCAGATTCAGCGTAACTTCACATGATTTTTTGAAAGTGCCTTCAGTACCAACAATGCCAAAGGCATCTTGAAGATTTCTTGTCAATCTAAATGGTACAACTTCTGGAACTGGGAGCAATTTACCTTTTTCGAATAGACAATCAAAATCTACATGTAGGACCTTTCCAGTTTCTACATCAAGAAGAATATTCTCACAATGTCTATCACCTAATCCTAGAATGTGTCCAACCATCGCCATTACTGCATATGAACGAGCATACGTGTTTCTTGCCATAAACCAGTGAATAGGTTCTGGAAATGTTTCTAGAAACCATTTGTATAGTATTGACGGGAATTTCTCTATTTGCTCCGAGAAGAATTCAGCTTTTTGAGAATTGTTCAAGTGTTGCCATTTTTGATAAAGAGATTTAATGTTATACTTGACTTTTAAACTCTCATACATTGTCACGTAGATGGAACGTAGAGTTGTAACATTTGGAACAATTTCCAATAAACCGCAATCCTCTCTTAAGGATAACACTGAATAGGTAGTTATACCTAGATCCCGTTTTGTAGAGTTCACATCCTTTCCTAACAAAACATCCATAGTCGTTGCAAATTGCATATATTGATTATCCTGTCTAACATCCTCTTTCTTGCACATAATCCCATACAATTTCCCATCTGAACCTAATATGTTTATTTTTTTGGGTTTCTTAAGGGAGGCAAAGACTTTATAAGATGATCCAAATTTAGCAATTGTTGTGATTGGTCTAAACGGTTCGTATGAACTCATAGAATCAGCAGACACTGGAGATAGAACATCCAAGTTGATTTTCACTGGTACTACCATATCAGATGGTGCCATTTTCATATCAAATCCAAAATCTTCCTCAAGGGAACGACCCTTTCTAGTTCCTATAGCTGGTACATCATGAAGACATATATTAATAAAAGACGTAGTTAAAAATGAGGCAGACCTCATTAAGTTACTTGATCCTTTCCTTGATTGACAATACCTTTCTGCAATCTGTTTACCTTTTTCTACTCTAGATGCAGATTTTGAATTTTTAAGAGCGGATATATACCAGAGCATGTGGTGGGGGTATTCTAATGAAAGGTTTAGAAGGATGTGCATCATTATCTTGGCAGAAAGTTTATGTGTATGGAGTAACCGAGAAAGTAACTGTGTTAAAACTGAGTACCAAATATATGTGGGGCAATTTTCCAAAGCATTCTCAATCTGTTTGTTTATATCGCTAGCTACTTGTTGAAGGATTTCTCTTCTACTACGTGATTTTTCAGTCATTGATAATGCTGCAATATCCAACCAGAAAGTTAAGACTTTAGGAAGATTTTCACGGACTTTGACTGTATTCATTTCAAAAGCTAGAAGGAAATATGATATAGAATTATATTCTAAAAGCCCATCTGTTACGTAGCCTTCCGCTGTCTTTTTCTCTAGTAATCTACTATAATACTTACCCATTGATGAGTATGCTTCATGGCATTTTCTATCTAACTCAAAAACCTCTTCGTATTGTCTGATAATTTCCTCAGATGAGGAATTATTAGATAAATCTAACCACTCAGTGTACTTCAGCAAAACAGCAGCACGATCTGTAGCAGGTACCTTAGGTTCATTTTTATATTTCTCATGAATTTCTTTGACTAATTTGATAGCTCTGTCATTTTCACCTTGACCCCATAGTATTTCAGAGAATTCAAGTTCCGCTTTGGGATGATTATATTGCAAGCAATGCATCAAGGCCTCTGATGCAATATCAAATCTCGAATTATTTCGGGCTAGAGTTGCGATCTTAAAAGAAGTGTCTGCTAGATCAGCGGAAGTATAGGCACCACCATTAACTAAGCCAAAAGATTTTCTAATTGAACGTAAATAGTGGTTCGGTTCAAAATTCGGACCAACCCTTTTCATTCTAAAATCAAGGATATCTGTGTTGCTTTGATAACTATATTCATCGTTACCGGAGGAGAGTAACATAATATCATATATGCCATGAAGTTTCATCAATAGACTTTGTCTCTTCAAAAAGGTTGTAGCAGTGGATAGAGAAGAGAAATGTGTCCCAATTAATCTTAAAGCATTATTTATGTATTTTTGAACCTTATCAACACCTCCAGTACTTACAAAATATAGAGCCTTGGAGATACTATATTGGAGAAGAACATTAGCATCCTGTATAGACTTAAGACTTTCAACGCGAATGAGCCAGTTCGATAGTTTCCCAATGTCGCCCACTAAATTTGCAGCTTCGAGTCCCATACTGTACCATTCGATTATCTCCGTATTAAGAGTAGTTGAAACATCTGGTAATATTGGAGATAAACTGGATAATAATTGTGGATAGAGCTGATGACTATGCATTGATTTAAGCATTTTAGTTGTCTCAATTGGCTTCTGGGATAAACTACCAAGTACAGAATAACAGTCTTGAGCAACCTTCCAGCTATCTGAATATTGTAATTCTTCTATCTTGGAATTTAAATTACCAGATGAATATACTTTCAATATTCCATCAACACAATCAATATCACCAATTTCTTCATACGTCATTTGTAGACTCTTTAAAAGAGTATGGTTATTCATTGATGTTTTACTTTCATTACGAAAACATTTCTCTAAATATAATGCAGATCTCTCAAAAGAGTTTGTACCTAAAGATCTTTTGGCTAAAATATCAGATGGAATACAATCCAAAAACTTCTCCGTTCTATCCAATAACCTCAGTAATTTATTTTCTTTTATAATGAGTGTTCCATTTACTCTATTATAACGTTGTTTGAATCTGATGATACACTTTTTACAATATTCCATCACTCTAAATATTGATTCATAACACATCTTTAAAGAATCAAGCTGCAAATGATTAAGATCTAGTACAGGAAACGAAAATACAGAGCTAAACTCTAGCATTAAATTGTTCATTAACTCATCGTATAATGCTCTATCTCCTGCTTTTATGATAATGTCCATTGTAATATAAGGCAATAATAGATTCGAAAGAAAACCGTCATCCTCTCTTATTAAAGAAGAAAAAACGTGCAAGGGATGGTCCTCAGTAGTGCCCGTTTTTAATAAATCAAGAACCAAACCTCTTATCCAATTGAGATATCCCTCTTTGAACCTAAATGAGGGATAGGATAATGGAACATATTCTTTCCATGATTGAGCTTGGTACAACGATGAAATCAATGGATATAATGTAGTTTTTGAAATGGTATCAAATTTATCCCACAATTTTGACTCTTTCGGATAATCAGCCTTTTTTTCAATATCCCAAGATTCTGAACTAAGTCCACAATATTTTAAAGATTCTTGCATGACTAAAGCTACGAATAACTGTTTACTCGGATTTTCGCTTTGCCAAAAGGAAGGGACCAAAATATCATTCATTATCCAGATCAGAAACTTGACAGTCTGTGCATAGTCATTCAAATCATAAACTTCATCCTCTATCAAAGTACTACCAACAAATTGACACTTCGACAGGTCCAAGATCCCAATCATACTGATACATTTTGAACATTTTTCACTTAGAGAAGGATCAATGCTCTTAAATTTATGAGAAGTTTCCAACAATGCTTCTAACAATGTTGCTATATTATTATTTTCCTTCGTCACTATAAACGTCTCTGTAGCATGTTCTGCCTGCTTGCGTTTCAAATAGGCTTCAATATCATCGACATTTTGACTTATAACGTATTTATTATTGCTCTTTAGATTTGAAGCAAATATTGGAATAAGATCCATACTGTTTCGCACCTTATTAATTACCCTTGCAAATTCTGCATTCCTTTCAAGTATTTGTAACTCTGGTTTACTTATCAGAGCTAAGCCGAGATATGGTTTTAAATTAAGAATCAACCCTGACTTATTTTTCATGATAAGATCTAAAATATTATAGATTAGCATTTTAATCCTGTTGTTAAAGTCATCCCATTTTTGGAGGATAAATGCTGTTAGACCGTCCAAAACTGTCGATAATTCTTCTTCATTCAATTTAACAATAAGATAATACCACGATCTCAAGGCGTTATATCGGACTTCTTCAATCTCTAATCCTGTTTGTAGACAAATGCTGATTTGCGCCAAAGCAGAAATTATGGATCTTTTGGCAGCATGTTTCAACAAAAAGGATATCCCATTTATTACCCTAAGTTTCTCATAGTATGTGGTCCTTCCCTCCACATCATGTATATCACTGGAGAATACTTGAAATATTCCTAATATGTTATCTTGTAGTTGTCTTTGGAACATTTTCTCTTCTCCTGATGACCAATTGTTCATATATTTGTATTTAGTGCCATGTTTTTTATCATTATCAAAATTTGTGATTAGAAATCTGAGTGAGCACAGTACCATGTTTTCATTTTCAATATCACTTGGATCCCTCGTATCACTATTTTTGTACAGTTTACAAACTTCAGCTAAAGTTTTATAGTCTGGAAGATATGCAGTTACATATCTTCTGTCAAACGACGGTAGTCTATTTAAAAATAACGTTTCTAATGTTTCTAAGGAGAAAATTCCATGTTTTACTAGTGACACTGCAAATATTTGCCTGCTATTTTTGTCCAATAACGTTTTTTTCTGTTTATCTACTGCTGTTAAATCACCATCACACATTATTCTTGCTATTTCACCAAATACGTCGCTTTTATAATGTGTAACAGCATACGGGACAATATATCTTTGATAGATTTCTAGGATAGTCTTCGATGAATAACCTAATAAACTATTTAATCGATGAAATGAAAACTGTTTTTCCAAAAGATTTTTACCGATTGATCTTAGTAGCACTGGTAGAATAGGTGAAAGTAATTGATAAGGCGTCTTTTGTAGTGTTGCTGCCAAGTATTTAATTTGAAATGTCATCATACAGTGTAGGGTGTAATCACTTGAATTAAATATGTCAATCAATTTCAGAAGTAATGTGTCAAAAACATCCCCAGTTGCAGTTAGGACAAGCTGACTCCAAGATAGGGTCACTGCTTCTATCATTATAGGTTCATTTAATTCCTGCAAAAATTGTATTAATTGAACGGTATGTTGATCTTCTGAATTATTAACACTTGTAATATTCCATAATGGAATAAGTCTTGAACTTAATAGTCGTATGTACCTGTCAGAACTCGTTATACAACTTTTGAAAAGTTCGAACAGTTTATTTGGCGCAGATGCAGAAAATACCATTGATGGTGGCTGATAATGCATGAATATTCGCTGTAAAGCCAACAAAACAGAACTTACCAGTGCCTCTCCAAACTCATGAAAATCATCTCTAAGAATGAAATTCTGCAGAAGTTGATTATAAGATTCAGAATCAGTTATAGCCTCTGGTCTATCGGGACTTAACAATTTGTATGGATTTCCGTTTCTTTTTAAATCACATATGTGACATATACCGGAGTCATTTTTGTTGATTGATGTAGCTTTTGACAATTGGGATTCGAAGCATGCTAGTTTTCCTAAAGCATCCACTATTTTAGTTAATTTGGAAAAGTTCTTAGTTTCAAAGCAAAGTTTTGTAGTTTTAGCCATATGTCTATGCATATCCTTTATATTACCCATTTTTTTATCAAGTGAATTATCAAGTCTCTTAATGTAATTAACAAGCAGAGATTTATTTTTTT
This sequence comes from Cylindricascospora bacillispora, assembly GCA_030573655.1. Classification (NCBI taxonomy): domain Eukaryota; kingdom Fungi; phylum Ascomycota; class Saccharomycetes; order Saccharomycetales; family Saccharomycetaceae; genus Cylindricascospora; species Cylindricascospora bacillispora. The sequence continues at coordinate 128,061 of JAJMDR010000008.1, read as the reverse complement.
CTCTTGGTTGTTTGAATTTGAATAATATATATACTCTTAAGTTCTCTAGTTGTTTTTCTTTCTCGTCAAATGGGCTTACTATACTTTTAAGTAGGATATCACCATCTGGCCGGAAACTCCATATTTTCTCAGACTCATGGTAGATCAAATCATTCTCAGTTGCAGTAATCCTCTTTATATCGAAATATATTATTTTCAATGCTTTAATTATAGTCGAATCAAAAGATAAACCATTGGGTTGATTATTATTCTTATCGATAAGGCTATTAAACGACCAGTGATGGAATGGGAAATAATTAATGAATATGTCCAAAAAATCATTATTAAAATCATCTGGATCACCTCTTATTATCGAATATACTCTTAAGATAGTCTTAGATATTAATGCAGAATTTTTATTGTTAAAATTGTGGATTTCCATGTCTAAATATTGATACATTAATGTGAGGACAAATTTAAGCTTCTCAACGCTCGTTATTCTTGGCACTTTTAATGGTGTTGAAACAGTGGAACCGAGTAGGTACTCAGATAGTAAAGAGAAAAATCGGCCTTTTAAAGTAGCCAAGACTGAATTATTTTCAAGGGATATTGAATTGAAAATAAACCAAACAAATCTAATCGATTTTTGAAAATAAAAATCCCATTTATTGACACCAGTAATATGATTACCTGACATTACCAAAATATCGTTGCCAAACCATTTACTTGAGCAAAGCCAATACATTATGACGTAAACGATTTTGAGGTTTGTCAAAATAAATTGTGATTCACAATTCATTGTAAATATTTTGGACAATTCTTTCTCTGCATTTAGTAAATGGTTTGACAGTAAGTTGGAAATGTTTCTTCTAAAAGGAAATCCGTATATTCTCATGGCATATTTACACCAATTACTTAATTTCAATCGAATAAACCAAAGTCTGTGGGGACAATCGTAGTTATTAATAGAAAATTGTAAAAATTCATCAATGAGAAATTCCATCAAGGTCATATCTTTTATCACGGTATTAGTAGAGGGAGATTGACTACTTTTGATATTTCTTACAAGTAATTTCATAGTTAAGAGATATGGTTTAGATTTTATCAATAAATCTAAGGCGATGATTGATTTTGAAAAGATTGTATCATCTTGTACTTTCAGGTTCCTGTTTACGTTCTCATCGACTACAATGCATGGTATAGGACTGGTCGTATCGTTATTACTATTATCATTATTAGAATTGCTATTATTGTTATTGCCATCAGCTACATCATGTACAATATCAAAACTTCCCCGAAGAAAGTTCTTAGATAAAGTAGATATGATTTTTAAACTTCTTATATCACCATCAGATGGGATTTCAAATATAGTAGATTCCTTGCCACTTGTGTCTGTACATTTGTCATTTACGTTTGTTAATTTAGATTCCTTTATAGCCAAAATTAATTCATCCAAATATCGCACCTGCGATTCCATTCCTTTAGTGTCTTTTCCGAGGTATAATCGAAGATATTATTCTTTAATCAGCTAATAGTTAGCTCCTCGATGCCCACTTTTGTTGCTGTTGTATGTTTTGCCCTCTGTTTGGTGTCGTGTTTGAGTAATGGAATTCGCAGTTAAAATAGTGCACTTTAATAAAATTTCGTTGATTTTAGGCGGTTAATTATACAAGCTGAAAGAGAAAGATGGTTCAAGTATATGCTAGCTTTTTTTTGAGTATATATGGGCTTAGTTACGTGTATATATATATCTGTATATATGTATATTGTTATTATTTCCAATGCTACCTCTTTTTCTGGCTTGTTTGTTTGCGTTATGGTAATTGCACCGACGTTGGTTGTGAGGATTGGGTATTAGTTCTTTGAGACAATGCTTCTTGTTGTTTCATGGCATTCATAGTTTTCGCCCTCAATTCTGCCTCACAATTCAAAGGTCTCTTGAATAGTAGAATATGGGGTTCTGGAGCATGGCACTCGTAGTGTTCCCATCCCAAAGATTGTGTAATCCCGAGTCCTCTCCACTCGTCTTCTGTCAATATTCTTAATGTACCGATCTCTGAGTTGAAATAATCCGAGGGAACCGCTTTTAACATAGCCTTGGGTAGCATTACATGTCTGTATTCGTGTGTATCATCTGAATAACGTGGTGAATAGTGTATGGAATCTTGGAATTCCAACACTCTGGCTCTTTCTTGATCAGTTAGTTTCCTTCCTTGAAATGTGTGATAATGTGGATACATTATTGTTGCCAAGATAAATCAGCAAAAGCAAGTCAATAAGTAAAGACACGTCTAGCTTAACTACGATATCTTTTAATTGTAGTTTGATGTTCGAGTTTTAGTCAAACGCGTCTTAATGTCCTTTATTTTATTTATTTATTTTTTCAATTTTTTTCTGTTGATATTAGAAGGAAACTAAAATAAACTCCAAACAATAGAGCATATTTGAAGCTTGACACTTAGAGATCCCTCCGCTTAATAGGTAACCCGGGGTGTGCAGTTGATTACATTGAGTTACACATTCTGGTGTTTGTGTTTGTCATATTCTTACGTGGGTATTTCCGTTCTCTGTTTTCTATTGAAAGAGCAAAAAATAAAAGCAATTGGGCAGTTTTCTATAGTCATCCCATTGCCGCCACTAATTATCAATTGCCATTATAAGTTATCTGAGGTCCGTATATTATGCAAAGTAACGTTTTCTTTGGAATTAAGCCAGGTCCCAATCATCAGTCACTACATCCAAATTTTAGTGTATCCAATGATTTAGACAATTTTAACGAATTTTCCGGAATCAATGAATTACCAAATAGTTATGATTATATATTGTTACCTATAACCAATTCCAGATATAAGGACACTGTGAAGAAGTACTTCCAAAACTATATATCTAAAACCTCCACAACCGGTAATGATGACACTACCTTTGTGGTGCCGGAACCTCAAATTCAAGACTTATCGATTCCACCGTCTCTGAATAATGTGGAGAATAACAATGCCGGTACCTTTGATTCTCCAACTCAATACATTGGACTGCTATCTTCCTGGTTAGAGTTAGAACATAACAACAGTCTGAATAGGGAACTGAGTTACCAAGTGTTGTTAAATGAATGCAAATATGCAAGATTCATTGGGATTAAGAAATTAATATTAGCTCCACCAAAGGAATTGTCAAATTTACAACAGTATGCTACAATAATTTATAAATTGTTGACTCATAGTGTTGTATGCAATGAAATTCCATTGACTTTGTCTGTTTCTCTACCGTTATGTGAAGAAAGCGATCCTCTAGCCACATGGGAATTATGGAACACTTTAAGAAAATTATGTAAATATCACCCTTCATTAACCATTTCATTGGCTGTACCTAGATCTAAGACTCCAACATATGTTATAAATAGATGGTTATGTGAACCTGTGTCGTGTTTATTGGTGTCATCTTCTATATTTGCATTAAACCAACACCATTATCCAGTTCTACATAAATATAACCAACAACTAATTTTAAATTTCCAAAGAATAAATGGATACTCACAAATTTCCCCCAATGGGGATCTTTGTGTGATTTTGCATGGAATGGAGAAGCATTTAGATAAGATTAAGGGTGGCGAAGCCGTGTATTTGGAATACATTAATTACCTTTTGAAAAAAGGTGATAAAATTATTCTGAATGAAATTTCAACAAGTCCATTCCTGAACAACGCAACCCAATCCCAATTACCAAGAATCATGCCGCCATTAAAACCCAACAGCGAATTGTTAACAAATAAAGAATATTCTACAATGGAGAAGGATTTTATGAAATATGAGCTATATTCTAAAGCTATTCATCAAGCTATAAAGGATTTGACAGAGAAAAGCTTGTTATTTAGAAGTAAGAACCCAATGAATATTCTTATTGCTGGAGCAGGTAGAGGACCGCTGGTGGATAAAACTATTAAAATATGCGAATCTCTTGATCTTCTGAGTAAGGTTAATGTGTATGCTATTGAAAAGAATCCACAGGCATTTTTATATTTACACAAGAGAAATATTGATCAGTGGAAAAATAAGGTAATTTTGATCAATAAAGATATGAGAACAGCCTGGATGAATCCGACATTTCAAATTGATCTGTGTATAAGTGAATTACTAGGATCTTTCGGATGCAATGAGCTTTCCCCAGAATGTTTATATGATATTGAGGAGAGATATTGTCATTCTAAGACAATATTTATCCCACAATCATATAGCTCCTGCATAGCACCAGTAAGTTCTCCATTAAGCTATCAATTGTTGAGACAATTACAGAGTGTAAACAGTGATAGTAATAATAATAGTGGAAAAGTTTCTAATAACCCATTTGAAAAAATGTGGGTGCTTCATAACATTCCATATTGCATATTATCATCTAAGATAAATGAACTGTGGACGTTTACCCATCCCAATCAAATGAATACGTCATCGAGGATTGAGAGATTCAATAAGACTATGGACAGTAAATTTAAAATAAAACACAGAGGTGAAATTCATGGGGTGATCGGATTTTTCCATTCAATATTGTATAAAGATGTTTCAATATCTACTTTTCCAGAGGACAAGAATCTCCAACAAGAATTTTCAAACATGCCTACAGGTACCACATCGCTCAACAACGATAACAGCAATGCTAATAACGGCGCTACTAATACCCTACCTACTATTAATGACAAAATATTCTCTTGGTCTCCTTCCTTCTTCCCATTTAATAGGCCATTACATGTAACAGACGATACGTTTGTATCGATACTGGTATCAAGACAGCATAATAATAGTAAACGCATCACCTGGTACGAATGGTCTATGGAGAGTTACATATACTTGGTTGTTTCGAACAAGAATAAGATAGATGCCAAACCAAGACAAAATAATAATACCAGAAACCAATTGTCGACCAAGAATATAAACACAACAAGCAATAATAATGGCGTCAAACCGTTTAAAGACATACCAGCTGGACAAGAATTCATTGTTGAGGACGATCTAGAGCCATGGAAAAGTGTGAATGATATACATGGATTGACCACTGATAACCATGTACCTCCTTTATTTGACCTAAATGAAAGAGAGGATTCGGACGAAGAATATGAAGAAATAACTGAAACTCAAATTAGGGTTAAGACTGGCACGACAGATGTACACAACATCGACGGAATTCATTTCCAAGTACCCTTATAGCCTACATTCTTCCGCACTGTTAACTTCGCATACGTAAAAATATATGATGTACATGCTGTATACCCTATCAAACTAACATATATAGCTAAGGAATTTGAATCCTTCCCATCATATGTATGTACTATCGGAAGAAATTCTAAATATACCATGATTATTGTTACCAGAAGGTACGATCATACTGGTGGGAGAGGGGAGGAAGGGCGATCACACCTCTGTCTAGAATTTTTACATCCTCTCTCTCGCCGGTCCGGCTGTCTGTCATTCACATCACTGACGAGGATCCTTGCGACATCGACGACAATTCCTGCCAGTTTATTTTTGGCCAATCGCTTGGTTGCAAAACATCTTTTTACACTTACTACATTGAGCTAAACAAACAAAAAATATCGCCGTTTCCGAAAACGACAGCGGAGGGAAGGCAGCACCACAGCACCGCCACCACCAACAACAACAACCGGTCACACATGCACGTTCTGCAGGGCTGCGGTGGGGGAACTAACTGGTGGATGAAACTGCTCGAAAAGGTAGATGACAATCAACGTAAGAAAAGCTCCCTCCTTTTGAGGCGAAATTCCCCCCTCCCCACACTCTTTTTCCCACCGTTCCTCGGTTGCTAGAAACAGTAAGGCCAAAAAGAGCGGTTCCAACTCCTTGAACAACTTGAATCTGGCAGCCCTGTGGAGTGTAGGAGAGTTGATGACATGAACTAGAGTAAATGATACGTTGCAGTCCAGCTCTATGTACACATATACTGTATTAGTAAAAAGCTTGCCCTTGTTTCTCGGGAAAGGCCTGGGGAGGATTATTTAATCCCAAGTGAAAGTTAATCGAGACCGATTACGTATGTGCGGTACAGACAGCGGAGATGGCGTAGCAGTTTTCGATTCTGCAGAATTCTTCCCGCTATATATCGTAGTGTGAGAGGATCTTCTCTTCAGTGGTAGAAGAGCATGAAAAGCAGTGTTAGGCTCGCTGAAATCTCAAAGGACAGGGAAAACCATCGAGGAGAGAAGGAGCCCTCCTCGTCCATTAGGCGAATTTCTTTATCATCTTTTTTTCTTTATTTGTAGCACACAGCATATAGAGAGAGGCATATCGTATGCAAATATATATATATATAGGTGTAATCCTTTTATGTCGTATTGGGTCCTATCGCTAAGAGACGGTTGCTTGCTTGTTCTTTTAATCTTTTCTACCCTGAACATACGTACAAGACTACCGCTCCCGTATATGATCTGCAAGCACAATGAATGACGATTATATAAATAAGTTTAAAAGTCAGATTAGTATAACCTCTAAAGGCGATGAAGGAAGTACTAGTAATACTGTGACAAGCTCCGTTTCCATACCAAATAATCAGGCAAACTCATCGCGAATACACGATACTAAGCCATGGTTTAAATTACACAAGTCGAAAAAAAATGTTGAGGTAACTTCAGTTTCGGAGGACGACGACGATTTGGAGACTGACCTGACTTCGGATAATGATTCTAAGACTCAGCTAATTGGCTCTTCTACTCACACCCACAGGAAACTACAAAATAGACATGTTCAATTCATCGCCATCTCTGGTGTAATTGGTACTGCCTTATTCGTCGCCATTGGTAAACCTCTGTATAGAGGCGGTCCAGCATTTCTGTTAATTGCATTCGCCCTATGGTGTATCCCTATTTTATGTATAACCGTCTCTACTGCAGAAATGGTTTGTTTTATGCCTGTAAGTTCCCCGTTTTTAAGACTATCAAAAAAATGTGTCGATGATTCCTTAGCAATGATGGCAAGTTGGAATTTTTGGTTCCTCGAGTGCGTTCAAATTCCGTTCGAAATCGTCTCTGTCAATACCATCATACATTATTGGAGAGATGATTATTCTGCAGCAATCCCGTTGGCAGTTCAGGTTGTCCTATATATAGTAATCTCGATTTCTGCCGTGAAGTACTATGGCGAGATGGAGTTTTGGATGGCTTCCTTTAAAATTATTCTGGCAATTGGTTTATTTTTTTTCACATTCGTCACAATGGTTGGTGGAAACCCAAAACATGACCGTTATGGCTTCCGTTATTATAGAGAATCTCCATTTAAACAATATTTCCCAGATGGAAATAAGGGGGCAGGCAGGTCTGCAGGATACTTCCAAGGTTTCCTGGCTTGTTTGATTCAAGCTTCCTTCACAATTGCTGGAGGTGAGTATATTTCCATGTTGGCTGGTGAAATTAAATTACCCAGAAAAGTTTTACCAAAGGCATTTAAGCAAGTGTTCGTCAGGTTGACAGTTTTGTTTTTAGGAAGTTGTTTGTGTGTCGGTATCGTCTGTTCTGCCAATGATCCACAATTGACAGCAGCAATTAGTGAAGCAAGGCCAGGTGCAGGTTCCTCGCCTTATGTTATTGCAATGAAAAATTTGGAAATCAAGGTGCTACCCTCAGTAGTCAATATTGCTCTAATTACAGCTGCATTCTCTGCAGGTAATGCCTACACTTATTGTTCATCTAGAACTTTGCATGGTATGGCGCTTGATGGTTATGCTCCTAAGATTTTTACTAAATGTAATAGATATGGTGTTCCTATTTACGCTGTGGGTGTCTCGATGTTATGGGCTGCTTTAAGTCTTTTACAATTAAATGACAATAGTGCAGTTGTCTTAAACTGGTTGATTAACCTGATTACTGCATCACAATTGATTAATTTTGTCTGTATTTGCATAACCTATTTATTCTTTAGAAGAGCTTACATAGCTCAAAAAGACACCTTACCAGCTTTACCATTTAAGTCATGGGGCCAACCCTATGTAGCATATGTGGGATTGTTTTGTGCATCTGCAATGATTTTGATACAGGGGTATACTGTATTTTTCCCCAAATTATGGCATGTTTCAGATTTCTTATTTTGTTATTTGATGGTTTTTGTTAATATTGCAATCTACGTTGGTTACAAATTCATTTGGAAACGTGGTAAAGATAAGTTTAAGAATCCTCATGCCGTTGATTTTTCTTCAGAGTTGAAAGAAATTGAAGAACATGAATTAGATCATTATTATGAAAAATTCAAGCATTACCATTCTGCATAAAGGAATCTGAAGAAATTTTAGAAACTTAAAATTTAAAATAATAATAATAATAATAATAATAATCATAATAAATGCTGTTTGCATCATGAACAACAGCATGTATGTTGCTCTTTCTTTTCTGTTGGATTAAAATTGTTTTCTAATATGTTTTCATTCCTTGAAAATTATATGTTTTGTTCTTAAAATGAGGGTTTAGTTGTTTTTTGTTTTGTAATACTACTATTATATTTTTATATCTCTGGGTTTTATCGCATTGATTTGTGCATGATGATCATCTTTTTGTATTAATTACTATTATTCTTTTGAAACTAGATACTTTATATATGTTTTATATACTTAAAAAATACAAGCTTTTGAATTAATATTGAGGGACTGGTAACTTCTGCATATGTAAAGCTCTGTCTTCTCTTTAAATTCTATGTTCCCACCACTCAATTACTGATTCTCCTAAACTTCCTAACATCGACTTGTTTTTTGGTATCTTACCATTTTTTAATTTTATATCTTTCTCGAACCAATTCTTCAATACTATGATTAGTTCATTTTCATCTTCCTTTATAAAACAAAGCAGCCCATTATTTAATCGAATCAATCTTTCTTCATTTATCATATTGCCTTTTTGAGAATTTCGTAGACTGGACCAAATCTCAAAGATTTCATATTGAAGTTCCCGAATATTTTCATAATTCAAATCATTCAAAAAATTTAAAAAGGGATTCATTTGTAGAATTGTTTGTGTCGTTTTAACGTGTTTGGTGTCAATATTTACATTATCAATAGGTTCATCCTTGCTTCTCCACTTGAACCAATTACCCATTATGTCAATACCCCAGTTTTGTTCGATTGTATTGCTACTGTTCGTCGATTTCATAAAATTCGCTAAGAATCGATCCATGTCTTTATTAACTAATCTTAAAGTTGAAGAAAATTGTTGATCGTCCTTATCTTCAATAAATACTGGGATTGAAGACTTTAGTTCGTAAGGACTATTTTTATTTACTGTCACGTACCCAAAAGGAATAATTTTATCATTTAACTGCTCAGTCGGAATATTATGAATAGATTGATATAACAAGTCCATTGACTTCTTGAGATTATCGTTCAATTCTGTTAAATAATCTAGTTCATTAATTTTTTGAAAGTGTTCATCACATACAAGTAAGATTAAAAAATCCTCATAATACCAAAACAACACATTAAATTTGGATAGTTTATTATTGAATTTGAAAAACATTTCCTTTATTCGATATGATGATGGTAATAATTTGCTACTCAATGGAGATATCATATAACCATATCTTCTAGTCGCATTTGAAATCGTGTTTGGAGCGGTAGTAGATTCCCTAGTATAAGGTATTTTGGGTATATAATCCATTAAAAGGGACATACTATTCGATATTCCTGTTGTTGTACCTACCTCATTGACGATATCATATGCGAAATTTATTGGTAAAGTTAAATTATACCAGATCTTTTGACCCAAATTATTTAATATAACATTATTATTATCTTTACTATAAGTTGTAATATTGTCTTCGGTGTTGCTGTGGTTGCCTGTCTGGTGGTTTTGTGCTGAAGATTCGTGATTGATATCTTTGAACGGAGAGATGGGATCTCCAATGGAAATTTCTTCATAGTGAGTATTACCTACTAAGATATGGGAAGATAATTCTCCATACATTGAATGAAGGTGATAAATCCAATTTGAAACATTAGACAAATTATCTAAATCATTCGTGAAATTTTTCACAAACCCAAAAGTTTTCCTATTCTTTAGTTGCTTGCGAGTACTTGAATTAACGTGATCAATAGATGGTAAATTATAAATTAAGATATCCTTTATACCTAAATAATTCGATTCATTTGCAATAAGAATGTTTTGCATAATATTTGTTTCCCAAGATAAGTTATCTTGATCTATTAAATCTAATAATTCTGATTTTTTAAAATGACAGTCACTCCATGCCAATTCAACATTTCCCAATGTCCACAGAGAATGATCATCAGCATTATTATTTAAATATTTTAAGGATATATTATTCCAGTATTGAATAAAATAATCATTGAGTATATTTGTTAGGTTCATTTTCAATATTGAATTAAACAATCCATAATGTAGAACAAAAAAATTATAGCAATTCCACAGTTGATTAGATATAATTTTAATGAGGAAACTATGATATTTCCCAGTTTCTTGTGCTGTTTCTCTAGCGGCCGCTCTGCCAGTAGACGCAGCAGCAGCATTAGCTCCGGCACCAAAGTCACTATCCAAATACAGGGCTAAACAAATAGAATATTGCTGTTCAATTCTGATAGTGACAATGATTCTGTCATTCAATTCAATAATCTTTGTATCATCTGATTTCCACTCAGGCTTGTCCGTAGCACTATTGTCTAAAGAACTAGTTAACGACCATATGCCTTGAATTATACCTATTTGATTCAATTTGTCGTTCAGAGGCATTTGTACATTGTCAAAAGAATGATACAACAGTATCTTGTCCACGGAACTCGAGTCGTCATCGTCAACGCCTGTGTTCTGGTTCCCACCGTCGGATCCAAACGAAATATCAAAGATTGCGAGATACCATAGTCTCATACTCTATAAAATGCTTAATCGTCGAACCCTCTTGTTATTTGTCTTTGTGCTGGAGAGCTTTTTCTTTGTCTTGGTATTAAGACCTATGTGCAGACATTTTTGGGCCCTTTATAATGAAATTTCTTTAGTTTCCCAAAAGCTGGGGGCCGTAGATCAACAAGCAAAAGAACACCACCACTCTCCAGAATGCCCATACAAGAAGGTCCAATGTAGATAAAGCGACTCTAATTCAACTGTTGCAAGAGTTGTTTGACCTACCACTCTGCAATTGCGCCAAATCAATAGTACGGCGCTATCACACGCGGTACGGCGTGATGCTGTTAATGGGAGTTTTCTAATACTTTTTGATCAAACAGTAAACAAGAAGACAAAAAAACAATGAGATTTCTAAAACAAGAGGAGAAGAGATCTCAAGCCCCTGGACAAGCAGTAGTGCACAGAGATATGAAGTCCGGGATGGTAGATGTCGACACGAATCGGAGGATCATGCCTATGAAGTCTTCCACTAATCTGTCGGCGCAACATGAAATTTTTATCACTAACCTACAGAACAAACAACAAGATGCTGAGCAGAGATTGTACACCGACTCAGTAGACCATTCCGAGGGGAACATAAAGGGCAATGGGTCGAGCTTTGCTAAGAACGGTGCTAGTACTAATAGCAAAAGCGGGAATGCCGTGAGTAGCAATAACAACGTTAACTCGTCCAAAGTTATTGACAACTTGTACAACAAGATCGACAATTTAACTAACACAAATTTACAATTGTCTTTGCAGATCCATGAACTATTTAAAAATCTGAACAAGTTGACCCAAGGTGAGTTGAAGTTGAGTGAAGACTTGAATAGATTGAATCTCGAAAACGAATCCTTAGACTCAGAATTATCCAATTTAACAAACAAAATTAAACTACATTATCAATCTATTATTTTGCTTAAGGAGAAAATCAAGAAAATGGAAGTCTTCAAAATCGACTTAATGAAGAATCCGTCGTCGATATCGCCTCACAACAAGGAAACATTGCTTAGCTCGCAAGATCAATTGAAACTGCTCATTGAATCTAAAAAGGAAATGGAACTTTATTATTTACAGAATTTGCAAACGTTAAAATTCAAAATTAAGTCTATTGAAAACATTACCAATTCACCAACCAATTCCAATGACATAACTATTTTAAGCGATATCAATCGACTAAATTCATCAATTAACAAGTTAGAGGAAAAAATAGATTCCTTGCAGATAAGACAGAAACTTCAAACTGCTAATTGTAGTAGCTATGTTCAATTAAAAATAGATTCCTTAGGGATCCCCGCATGGAAGGAAAACTATCGAGATTACAATGAGAAATTGATGAAGTTGAAGGAACACTACGATGGACAGAATTCACCTACCATAGAATCAAGGAAATCCTTAACAAGAAAAACGTCAGTGTCACGGACATCCTATGTTAGCACGCTGGCATCATCTACAGCAGCAAATAACAGCAACACTTCTCCTTTACCAGGGGTTAAGAGAAATGTTTCATTAAGAAAGTCAATCGTCAAATAGAGAATACCCTAAGCATTTATTATACGTATACTTACGCACACACATATATATATATACATTTACTATTTATTATATATACCACATAACTCATTATTTTTTCCCAGGTTATTGAAAATTCATAAGGGATGATTTTATATAATTTGAATTGAGTTGAATAAGCTAATGCATTTTAAACGGCGGGACTAACATGACTCGATAGTTGAGAGTAATATGGCAGCATCAATATATGCTATATCGATAATATAAGAACCTAATTCAATAGACCAAAAAAAATTATGTTGAAAGGATGAATATTGATCAGGAAATATTAGTGGCATCCTACTTAAAAAAACAATTCACTCCAAGTCCCACTGTAAAGGTATCCTCAAACAAGGATGCAAATGGATCGTTAAATGATAATACAGATGGCATCAAATCCCATCATCACCACCATTTCCTCTGGCCGCTTCACACGAATCATTCCTATTGGTGTGTATTAAGAAGAAACCAATTCAGTTATTATAAAACGAAAGACGAAAGAGAAGCAATCCAAGTTATACCGCGCTCTGATATCTTGAACTATAAATTATCTTCAGAGGATTTATCTTTATTAATCTATACGAAGGAGAAAACATTTAGATTCAAGTTTCTACATAATGAGATATGCAATGAATGGGAAAAAGCGTTAAGTGATTTCTTCCATGAACAAACCTCTGACTATAATGGCACAACATCTCTAGGAGCGTGTGAAGACGAAGACGAAGGTGAAGACGAGGAAGATTATCATTTATTGACGGAAAACAGAGCACTTACAAATGCATCTCCCAGGAATACTTCTCAAAACGATTGCCACCATTATGAAGATGACAACTCGTTCTATGAAACATATGATCCTAGAAGAGCAGAACATAAAATAAAATCAGGTATTCTATCGACCCTAATTAAAACAAGGTTCAACAGAACGAAATGGAAGAAATTCAAGGTGGAATTAACGAATAGAAATTTCCATTTAATTTCTTTAAAAAATCCAAAGAAGAAAATTAGATCTTTTGATCTAAATAAAGTCGTTGATTGTGTGGAAATAGACGACAGTAATAGAGATGTTTCTTCCAAAGGTAATCTGGAAACCTGTTTTTATTTAATTACATTTGATGAAAGAATCAAATTTAAAGCTGAGAACGAAAAAGAATTTATTGATTGGATAATGAATTTCAAATCAGTTGTTTTAGTTAGAAGAAAGTTGTAATAGAACATATTCCGTTGTATTTTTATTGCTAAGAAAAAATAGGTTTTGGCTCTAATCTTGTTCTACTAATAATACTAATAATACTAATAATACTACTACTAATCATAATCTTTATAATAATAGTAACATTAATACTAGCAGTAACAATAATGATAAACCGTACTGGTAACGACCCCCCCCCCATAAGGCATTGGAAATGGCATATTTACTCTATTCTAGTTCTATTTTTTTATTTTAATTTAATCATATGTATATGTATCTTATTTATTTAACTCCAAGTCCGAATTAGAAAGAGTTGATATTTTAATTTTAAGGTTTGATAAAATTAGACGTATATACGAATAATAGGATAACAACTCACTGAGATTACACATATAGAAAGCCTACCCGATGGATCAACGTTCGAAACAATGTATGAGCTGTCTAAATACCTCGAAGAATATGTATTGTGTTCATTGTATTAATACGAGTCCTAACCTTATATTGACAATAAGGATGGATTTATTGGTATTACAAGAAATTAATAAACGCTTACACAACCAGGTGGACCAAATTTTGTCGTATAGTATGAATTATGGGAAGGATTTTACGACCAACGATAAGTTCATTGATAATAAAGAAGGTAAGATATTGGGTAGTAAGTTGAGAAAAATCGATAAATTGAAACAAATGAAAAGGAATAACCGATTAAAGAGGCAGACTACACAACTCCAAGATCTTATAAGCAGTAAACGAGATAAAATAAATAAATTAAAAGAGCTACTGAACAATGAGAATTCTTCAGAAGGAGAGAAGAAATGCGTTAAAGCTGTTAAAAATGCCATAGATTCAAAATCTGGGACGGAATTAAATGAGTTGATCTCTCAAATACGTAAAGTCATATCGTTGACGCAAGACAACTTGATAAGCCTCTTATCTCAATGGTTTAATATAAGGACACGACAAGATTATGATTTATGTTATTCTATTCTTTTCCAACCTGTGATCTCATTTAACAATTTCTCTCGGTTACCCAGGAACATCGTCCTTAGTTCAATTTTCAAACAAGGACAGTATTTAGAATTACTGGCCCAAATTCTATTAATCAACTTACCTTACCATCTGGATGATAATAGCAATGATCCAAACGAAATACCAAACATACTGTTCGCTCCCAACGAAGCTACATCATCAACCCAACCCAATATTAGTGTACTTTTGACAAAATTGATACTGAACATGGTGGAGTTATGCAAAATCCAAGGATTGCTGCCCAAAGATGCAATCGATTTGATATGGTTGTTGGATCAATATGACATAGATACCTTATTTTTTAACACAGTAAAAAAAATCGAATTAAAATACAGGAAGACAGAACAACAATGTAACTTCAATCAAGTACAGGAGATGATTACAGAAACTTTGAGGTTACCTGTGTTCCAGACGAACTCAGATCCCATCAAACCTTCACTGGTGGATGATGAGTCTGAGACTGAAAGTGACAAGTGGTTTTTCGTTGGGTGAATAATACTTGAGGGAAATAAATAAAAACAATTTAATCCTATTCTTATGCATCCAATATAGCCTTCTTTTATAGATGGAACAGCCACCTAATAGTGGTATGGTTGTACTTACCGCACTAATGGAATTCGTAGTCGTAGTTGAAGTAATCTAAGATGTATCATTAGCTAGCAGACTCCATCTATTACCCGGCTGTACAGTGGAAAAGAGAAAATTCTAAATAAGGAGCCTAATCCAAATGAGTTCGACAATTGAAAGATTGACTGATTACAGCAATAATTACAGTAGGATTAAGTCATTAACAATCCGTTAGAAAGACCATTAAGACTGTGTTTATAGTGAAGGGGGAAGACACAGCTTTGGAATTTTCAATTGGAAATAACTGAAAGAATACAAAACTCGACAGAGAAGGTTGCAAGACGTCATGGTTCTATCTGATAAGGAATTATTTGAAATAAACAAAAAGGCAGTCCAAGAGGGATTCAAGATCAAGCCTAGATTGAAGTATAATACTGTCACTGGTGTTAATGGTCCCTTAGTTATTCTAGAAAAAGTCAAATTTCCACGTTATAATGAAATTGTGGATCTAACGTTACCAGATGGTACAATTAGACAAGGTCAAGTTTTAGAAGTCAGAGGTGATAGGGCCATTGTGCAAGTTTTTGAAGGTACATCTGGTATAGATGTGAAAAAGACCACAGTGGAATTTACAGGTGAGAATTTGAAGATCCCTGTTTCTGAAGATACTTTGGGTAGAATTTTTGATGGTTCTGGTAGACCAACCGATAATGGTCCTAAAGTGTTTGCCGAAGATTATTTAGACATTAACGGTTCCCCCATCAATCCATATGCTCGTATATACCCGGAGGAAATGATTTCTACTGGTGTGTCTGCTATTGATACTATGAACTCTATTGCCCGTGGTCAAAAAATCCCTATCTTCTCAGCTTCTGGTTTACCACACAATGAAATTGCAGCTCAAATTTGTAGACAAGCAGGGTTGGTCAGACCTACTAAGGATGTTCATGATGGTCACGAAGAGAATTTCTCCATTGTGTTCGCTGCCATGGGTGTTAATTTAGAAACTGCTAGATTTTTCAAGCAAGATTTTGAAGAAAATGGTTCTTTAGAAAGAACCACCTTGTTTTTAAATTTAGCTAACGATCCAACTATCGAAAGAATTATCACGCCAAGATTAGCTTTAACTACTGCAGAATATCTAGCTTACCAGACCGATCGTCATGTTTTGACCATCTTGACGGATATGTCGTCATATGCTGACGCTTTAAGAGAAGTTTCGGCTGCTAGGGAAGAAGTTCCAGGTAGAAGAGGTTATCCAGGTTATATGTATACAGATTTATCCACAATTTATGAAAGAGCCGGTAGAGTTGAGGGTAGAAACGGTTCCATCACCCAAATTCCTATTTTGACCATGCCTAACGATGATATCACGCATCCAATTCCTGATTTGACAGGTTATATCACTGAAGGTCAGATTTTCGTTGATCGTCAATTACATAATAAGGGTATCTATCCTCCAATCAATGTTTTACCATCCCTAAGTAGATTAATGAAGTCTGCCATTGGTGAAGGTATGACAAGAAAGGACCATGGCGATGTTTCTAATCAACTTTATGCCAAATATGCTATTGGTAGAGATGCTGCCGCCATGAAAGCTGTCGTTGGTGAAGACGCCTTGTCAATGGAAGATAAATTATCTTTGGAATTCCTTGAAAAGTTCGAAAAGAGTTTTATTTCTCAAGGTGCATATGAAAACAGAACTATTTTTGAGAGTTTGGATCAAGCATGGAGTTTATTAAGAATATATCCAAAAGAATTATTGAATAGAATTTCTCCAAAGATCTTGGATGAATTCTATGATAGAATAAGAGATGACGACGAAGAAGAGGAAGAGGAGGAGGAAAATCCAGACGATGGACCAGCCAAGCCTGCCCAAGTAGAAAGTTTGATCTAATTTGATATATAAATCTTCGTGTTTTGTAGAAGTACATATAAACTTTTCAGGATAAAAGAATCCTTTTACTAAAAACTTGAATAAAATACAACGAATTCTCCGTGACGGAACCTCTTACTGAGGGGCCAGTAGTCACAACAATTTATAGAGCATAATAAATTGGTGTCATACAAGCTTTGACCGTTGAGAGGCTTCATTTTTTGTATTTCTTAGATTTTGTTGAGAGAGGAAAAAACAGAGGGAGGTAAGTAATTTGAAAAATTGTCTCCTTAGTCAAAAGTCAACTTGGAAAGAAATATATGTGGCTTATAAGATTGGTCGTATAGGTGACACTTTTTTTTGGCGGCCCATAACACGTTAAACGTCTCCACAAACACTGAGCCCGATTGCAAAGATCCGATCATTTTGTTCAACTTTAGAGATTGCCTTATATTGGAAAGTTGTTAGGAAAAATATCGAACGTGAAGTCAAGACAATAATATAAAAGACTGGACTTTGCAAGCAAGGCGAAGAAAGGGAAAAGATCTCAGCCAAGGACACTTTTGTGATTTTTGTGGTTACGGAAACAGTTTGTGTAGTCCTTATTACCGACAGTAACAACAAGAGATGGGCCAATTGCTATCTCATCCTTTAACTGAGAAGACCGTAGAATATTATGATTATAGATCCCAACAGTCACGGAATGACAGCAAAACAAAAACGAGTAATGGAAACCAGGGCAGTCGAAGTCATCGGTTTTCACAACGACAGTTGTTTAGTAATAACAGTAAGTCCACACCCAGTTATGTGAATGAGAGGATCCATAATGATGATATGAACGTCAGTGATCCCGCGATAAATCAGAAAAATCTACCCAGATATTATAGTTGTGTTGGTTTAATGCAAGGTTATAGACTGACCCAGGAAGATGCACATTTGATATTAAATGAATCCACAAAGTTGCATGTTAATTTTTATAATCCGTTCACAGAGAAATTTGAACTCCTTGATATAAGTCTATTTGGAGTGTTTGATGGCCATGGTGGTGAAGAGTGTTCAAGGTTTCTCAGAGGTACTGGCGTAGATAATCAGGCTGGTCTTGCCAAATGGATCTCATACAGTTTTGAATACCATAAATATGGTGCACTTCAACCGGAGGATGCTCAAAATAATAATAATAAACAAATTCAAAATGATAGGGTAAAATTCAAAAGAGGTTTTCATACATTAGAAGGACTGATTTCTCAAATTATTAGAGATGCATTTATATTACAAGATCAAGAGCTATATAAACATTTTGCTAATAGCACATGTGGATCTACCGCCGTAATAGCTTTGATCATTAATAATGAATCTCTATTTGTGGCTAACTGTGGGGATTCAAGATGTATTTTGGCATCAAAAAATCACGGTGTTAAGACAATGTCATTTGATCATAAACCACAACATATTGGTGAATTGCTTCGAATTAATGATAATGGAGGAAGCGTTTCATTAGGGAGAGTCGGAGGTGTTTTAGCATTAAGCAGAGCTTTCAGTGATTTCCAATTTAAGAAGGATGTTGTTTATGAGCATAACAAGAAGTTCAAAAATGTGAACACAGCCACGACCAATATCATCGGTACTCCACCGCAAGAATCACAAGTAACTGTAGAGCCAGATGTATTAGTGCATAAATTAAACTATGATAAAGATGAGTTCCTTGTACTCGCATGTGATGGTATTTGGGATGTTTATAACAACAAGGAGTTGACTAACTTCATTAAATATCATCTCGGTCTAGGAATGAAATTAGATAATATTGTAGCCAAGTTACTGGACCATGGTATCTCCTTAGCAAACAGTAACACGGGAATTGGATTCGACAACATGACAGTTATCATTGTGGTCTTAAACAAACAGACAGAATCTCTCAATGAGTGGTATGCCAAAATGAAGCTACGTCTCGAAAAGGAAAAAGGGATTGTGTGATTGGAAGACATTGGGAGTTCTGTTTCTTTTATATGTTTCTTTTTTATGATATTCTATTGAACTTTATATATTTTAACGACAGGACGTTTATTTATTATTATTATTATTATTATTACGACTAGTTTTTGCAATTGTACAAGTAAATATTTATTATTATTTATAATGATTTATATGGGGTTTTCATGTATACTATTGTTTCTCAATTGTTCAAGTGCCTGTTATGGTACTTCTAAAGGAAAAGAAGAGAAGGAAATTTATATTTCATAAATAAGCACATATCAATCAGAATATTTATTGATGAGAATAGTAAGAAAGACAAACCACAAAGACCTACAACAAACAACTAAGGGTGATCCTTGATTATAATCACACTAGTTTGGCTTTGGATTCCCTTCTCAACATCAGCATTATATAGTATGAGAAACTTGTCAATGAATTTGCAAAAAGACGAACACCCAAAAGAATTAGCAGTACAGTATACATTAGATCTGCCCAATATCCCTAGTTTAGAAGTACCATTGAATGTATCTGCAGCTGCTTCCAGTGTTAAGAAGGCGGTGGAGCTGTGTGGTGGTATTGATGCAGTTAAAGAGGCATTGCAAGATCAAAATGAAAACTATGAGACTCGAAAGACTTTGGAATTGTATTTAAATGATGGTGGGCATACGTCTGGCTGTGTGTTTAATGAACATCCTATTACAGGTAAGCATGTCCCCAAGCGAGATGAATCGATAATACTTAAAATAACACTCCCCAAGGGTACACTTGATAAATATGATAGTAATATTCAAAAATCGTTAGCATCTTTGAGTCCCAAGGATTATGAGGTAACCCCTGTGGCAATTGTAGGAAATTCAATTAGATTTAGAGAGATGTCAGATTTTCAAATAAGAATGGATAATATGCCGTCTACTAAAGAATTTAAGAGTAGTTTTGGTGAATTGGATTGGGGGAACTTCCAAAAGTATGTAAACTCGATACCAAATTTTGATAAAAGGCCATTTGAAAATATAAGTAATATAATTTTGGATAGAACTTCTACCATACCTAATGGAGATTTTCAATTACCCCCTCCTCCCAGATTTTCTATGGTCGGATATCCATTACTATACAAATACAAAACAAATCCACTAGCCAAGAAGAAATCAGATGGTATGAGGGAAGTAAAAGGCACATATATCAAAAATTACCAATTACTTATTGACGAAATAAATGAAAACATTGTCATTCCACAAGAACCACATGTATTATTAAAAAGAGACTATGAAGAAGCCAAGAGAACGAAAATTTATCCCGGAACCAAAGAATCAGCTAACTTTTACGAGTTGCTAGAGGAATGTTTAGAAATGCTAAATGGACTATTTGTCAAACGACCTATTTGGGTCAAAAAACATTTAACTGGGATAATACCCAAGAGATTACATCCAACATTGAAAGTCGCATTAGCATTGGTATCCTATAGATTTACTATGGGTCCATGGAGAAATACTTATATCAAATTTGGCGTTGATCCCAGAACTTCTAACGAATATGCCAAATATCAAACTGAATACTTTAAAATTGAAAGGAAACTACTGAATAACCCTGCTATCAGAAAAAATATACCATCTCCACCACCTGCGGATTTTGTATCTAATGTACCCGGAGATATTGACAGGAGATTTTATTTTGATGGGAAGCAACTCCCATGGTACTTAATGTTACAAATAGATCTACTAATTGCTGAGCCGAATATTGCAGAAGTTTATTCAAAAGTAGAGTATCTGGATCATCCTAATGAAGAGACGGGTTGGTTTAAAGAATTAGATTTGGCCAAGATAAGAAGAATAGTGAAATACGAGTTAGGATGTATGGTCCAACAGAAATTCAATTTCAATGAATATAAATTAAAATATTTCAAGTCTATGTTATTTGCCAAGGAATCAATGTTAATAAAGCATATGCAAAATAGGGATGCTGAAGGAGATGTAGAAATGACTGAAGGTTCCCCTGACAATAACAATGATGCCAATAATGATGACGATCAGTTGGTTGAGGACTTGGGTATAGAAACAGGAGAAGTAGATGAGTCTGTATTACAAGATCAAGAATCTGATTTAGATGAAAATATTAAAATAGAAAATGCAAATGAGGAGGAGTTAGATGATACCAACTTTGACATTCGAACAGCGACATTTCAAGATATTATTTCCCGAATTGAGAAGTTTGACCCAGCGAATGCTAAAGACTTATCGTTACATCTACAGGGAATCGTAGATGAGTCAAATATATAAATACATACTCACTTGTATAATGAATTCTTCAATGTATTGCACTTAGCTAAATCTAGCCTTCATGTTAATAATAGAGTATAGCAGTAGTAGTAGATGGGTGATTTAGGTAGAAAAATTAAAAGAAGTAAAGATTGGGAAAAAAACATTGTAGACTGTGACAAAATATATAAGAAATCGTAGCAACAAGGAATAAGTCTGTGGAATAGTTCACAGTAGCACGGATAGTCCGAAACACTATATACAACAGGTGGGAAACACAGCTAGCATTATGTTGAAGTCTCTCTTTACCAAGAGGTTTGCGTCTACAGGATCCTATCCGGGTTCCACGAGAATCACCTTACCCAAGAGACCTTTAAAAAAAATCAAGTTAGGTAAAGCCAGACCTGCCATATATTACGAATTCGATGTTTTAGTTGGGTTGAGTGATGGCAGTGTGATACGAAGGAAGTCCCAGTATCCTAGAGATGAAATAAGACTAATTCAGGATCAAAGAAACATGCCCCTTTGGAACCCAAGTAGATCTGATTTAGTAGTTGTTGATGCTGAATCGGGAGGCACTGTGGAGAAATTCAAGCAGAAATATAGTTCAATCTTCTCACCAGATGTTTCTCAACCAAAGAAACAAGATGAAGTGGAGAAAGAAGAGCCAGTGAAGGTGAAAACGCCTAAAAAGAAGGATGCTACGACTACTGCTAGTATCGAAGAGCCCACGACGAAGGATGTACGCTCCGACACTAAAAAGGACACCAAGCCGGCGTCTAGCAGCCAACAGGCCGAACTGGAAGACGATCCGTTTGGTATGAATGACTACCTGTCTTTGCTAGATGACAGTTCCACCCAAATAACAACCGGCAAACTTGCCGGTAAGAAAAAGAAGGACAAGAAATAGGACTGAACCCCGACACACCTGTATATCATGTAAATAACTCTACGTAGACAATACTCTTCCTACTGCTATGCAGTTGCCGATAGCACTTATATAACATGTCTCACCTTACCATGACTTTTCCATCTCTTCGTTGAAATGAAAAAAAATTTTCAAAAGAAGAAACGCTCGAGATTTCAAAATTTTGCTGAGATATCAGAGTTACGTTATCTGCTATAAACACATATACAACAAAGAATTTACTAAAGTAGTTCAGTTCGAGTTAGCTAGTTTTCCTATTTTTATTTTCTGTTCCTTATACATATATTCCCATAAGTTTTGTCGCAACGTTGTGGTTTAATCATTGCCCCAAAAGACTTTATTCTCAGATTATTAAGAAGACCGTCAAAATCAAAAAAATGACAGCTGAAGACGTCCAAAAAGTCAAGTCTACTGTGGAGTTCAGTAGGGAAAAGCTAGAGTCTGTCCTAAGAGGTAGATTCTTTTATGCCCCATCGTTCGATATATACGGTGGTGTTTCCGGTTTGTATGATTACGGTCCACCAGGTTGTGCCTTCCAAACCAACATTATTGATGTCTGGAGAAAGCACTTTATCCTCGAGGAAGACATGTTGGAAGTCGACTGTACTATGTTAACCCCATACGAAGTCTTGAAGACCTCTGGTCATGTGGAAAAGTTCTCTGATTGGATGTGTAGAGATTTAAAGACCGGTGAAATCTTTAGAGCTGACCATCTTGTTGAAGAAGTGTTAGAAGCCCGTCTGAAGGGTGACAAAGAAGCCAGAGGTCTTGCTTCTGAAACTGCCGAAGAAGATGCTGACAAGAAAAAAAGAAAGAAGAAAGTTAAGCAAATCAAGGTGGAGAAATTAGACGAAGATGTCGTGAAGGAATATGAAGAAATATTAGCCAAAATTGACGGTTACTCCGGCCCTGAGTTAGGTGAATTGATGGTCAAATATAATATCGGTAACCCACTTACTGGTGATGCACTAGACCCACCAATTGCCTTCAACTTAATGTTTGAAACTGCCATTGGTCCATCCGGTCAATTAAAGGGTTTCTTGAGACCTGAGACCGCTCAAGGTCAGTTTTTAAATTTCAATAAGTTATTGGAATTCAACAATGGTAAGACTCCATTCGCCTCAGCTTCTATCGGTAAGTCTTTCAGAAATGAAATTTCCCCAAGATCTGGGTTATTAAGAGTTCGTGAATTCTTAATGGCTGAAATTGAACATTTTGTTGATCCAGAAAATAAATCACACACTAGATTCCCTGAAGTTAAAGACATTGAGTTATCCTTCTTGCCTCATGACATCCAAGAAAGCGGTTCAACAGAACCAATTGTTCAAACTATCGGTGAAGCTGTTGGTAGCAAAATGGTGGACAACGAAACTTTAGGTTATTTCATTGCCAGGATCTATTTATTTTTAATGAAAATTGGTGTTGATAAAACTAAATTGAGATTCCGTCAACATATGACTAACGAAATGGCACATTATGCTGCCGACTGTTGGGATGCAGAATTGAAAACCTCCTTTGGTTGGATTGAGTGTGTCGGTTGTGCTGACAGATCTGCCTATGATTTATCTGTTCATTCCAAGAAGACCAACGAAAAGTTAGTCGTTAGAGAAAGACTAGAAACTCCAATTGAAGTTACTAGTTGGGAAATTGATTTAACCAAAAAGTTATTTGGTCCTAAATTCAGGAAAGATGCTCCTAAGGTTGAATCATACTTATTAGGCTTATCCCAAGATGATTTGGAGGCTAAGTCTAAGGAATTGTCACAAAACGGTAAGGTTGTCTTCCAAGTTAACGGTATTGAAGGTGATGTAGAATTAGATGACAAGTTCGTCAAGATTGAAAAGAGAACTAGAGTGGAGCATGTTAGAGAATACGTTCCAAATGTCATTGAGCCATCTTTTGGTATTGGCCGTATTATTTACTCTGTTTTCGAACATAGCTTCTGGAACAGGCCAGAAGATACTGCTAGAGGGGTTTTATCATTCCCACCTTTAGTAGCTCCATACAAGGTATTATTAGTTCCGCTATCTAACCATAAGGACTTAGCTCCTGTTACCGCTGAAGTATCAAGAATATTGAGAAAGGAGCAAGTTCCATTCAAAGTCGATGACTCTGGTGTATCCATTGGTAAGAGATATGCTCGTAACGATGAATTGGGTACACCATTTGGTATTACCATTGATTTCGATTCCGTTAAGGACCGTTCTATCACCTTAAGAGAAAGAGATTCCACCAGACAAGTCAGAGGGTCTGTTGAAGATATAATCAAGGCTATTAAGGAAATCACATACAATGGTGTCTCTTGGGACGAGGGCACGAAAAATCTCGAACCATTTGTCTCCCAAACCGAGGCATAAGCCTATTTCCATTGCTCAAGTATTAAGCCGCACATTGTGTATATGCTGTTATAATAAATTAAAATAATGTACCTTTTATTGTTATATAAAATGTGTTGTGTATGTAGTTTTTCTTGGTTTTCTCATAAGATATGGTTCGAAAAAAACATAGATAATATTGTATATAAAAGGACTTTCAATCAAAGAGGAAATGGCAACATTAAATGCTAGCAAACATTCCACTAGACAGGACAACAGGGGGGAATATAGCATCACATAGCTAAAACAGATGTCGGGAATGGTCAAGGAAAATGCCAAAAGCATGCTTAAGCTGCTGGAAAAGTTCCCAGCTGATAGATTCAAACATATTATTAATTTTAAGGAAGTTCAAATGAATAGATTCAAATCAATTGCAGGTATAGCTGACAAGGGCAGCACCGAGAAGGACTCCAAACTGACCATGGATGAGTTAAAGGATATCATCAGCAGGACGTCCAGTCCCTTGGGCTTGCAAAAGAAAGACATACACAAACTACGTCAACATGGTATATTACAAGAAACAATGACCGAAGATTCTCTTGCTAGACAGAGGAAAGCGTTACAAACACTGATGGAAAATAAGTACATGGAATACTACGACGTAGGTGATAAATTATACAAGCCAAAGGGTAATCCACAGTATTATAGTCGTTTGATGAATGAAATTGAAGGTAAAACTAAGGAGAATTTTTTTACCGCTATGAGAACAATCTTCACAGGTAAGTAATGATGTTTGCCACAGCTCTGCCATTAGTTACTCCTGTTCCAGCCGTCCCCTTGTGTCTCTCATCCTGTACATACATGACAACTATATACATGTGTATATATAATATATGAAAGCGCATGATTGGGAGGGAAATCCTCTGTAAACCATCGATATTATTCTTGACAAGTACCTTGAGCATTGCCTTAGCACTATCCACTGTGGGTAGTGGTAGTTGCATCCTTGTCTTATTGTTTAACACTGAACTCACATATATCATTGCATTCTCAGCAATATTGGTCATCTCTCTCACACTTTCGAAACCGCAAGTTCCACCGGGAAAATGAAAGTGAGAATTCGGTTCCCGGGGGAATTTCTTCGAGGGGTGGACTAAGGAAAAAAAAGTCTCGAGGAATTCTCGAGAATTAGTGCAACAGTAGTCTCTTGAGACACTGGAAACCGTCGTTCGGATAGCTAGGGATATAGATGTTATTTGCATGGTAATTTGGCGATCTCTGCTCAAAAACGAAGTTTACCGTTGGCAAAAATGTATTTGTAACTGTTATATGAGTCAATCAGTCATTCTTCAACTTGTCATCGTCAATTTATGTTTATATATAAATATAGCTGAATTGGAAAATATAATAAAGTACATACTTGGATATTAGTACCTTACAGTGTCATATATACAAGATACACAACTATAAACACAACACAATGTCAACGTCTTTCTGGCTCAACTATTTGAGCAATCCAACTCTATCTACATTACCAGCAGATTATTTACATCCTAACAATGAACCCTTTGTAGTCGAAGAAAATATTGATTTTCATATTCCGAATGCTAATAAGAATAATATTAATATTAATGATTTATATGTCCAGCTGTTGACTTGTTGGGTCACAATCGCTTATAGAATCACAAATGACAGTGACTTGGTGCTGTTAATCTCCCCAAATAAGATATTGAGAGTATCCGACCTATCAAACACTTTATCTTTCGCAGATTTATATGACCTTATAAAAACTAAAATCAAAGAACTACAAAATAATGAAATCGACGTAGACTCTCTTTCCAAAGCTTTCCAAGAATTGAATGATTTGGAGAAGCCTCAACAGTTGATCAAATTCGCTTTTGTTCTTTCTGGAGAATCCACTTCCCTATCCCTAACTTCAATGAAGTATAATCCATTAGATATATTGGTTCAATTGAATAACGAAGATTCTTTGACTATTAAATTCAACAAACTATTGTTTAATGAACAAAGAATCAAAAATTTACTTGATCAATTAATGTCTTTCCATAACACAATTTTGCAAAATAGAGATATACCAATCACCAATGTTTCTTTAGTCACTGAAAGTTCTAAAGAGGTCCTACCAGATCCAACCAAAAATTTAGATTGGTGTGGATTTGTTGGTGGCATTCATGACATTTTTCAAAGAAATGCAAATGCGTTTCCGGAAAGGACGTGTGTCGTAGAAACCCCTTCTACTTATAAGAACAACAAATCGCGAACATTTACATATCAAGATATTAACCGAACTTCCAATATCATAGCACATTACTTAGTTTCCAACGGAATTAAGAATGGGGATGTGGTCATGATTTACTCTTCAAGAAGCGTTGATCTTATGATTTCCATTATGGGTGTCTTAAAGGCCGGAGCTACTTTCAGCGTTATCGATCCTGCTTACCCTCCAGATAGGCAAAATATATATTTATCAGTGGCCAAACCAAGTGCAATGATAGTCATCAAATCTGCAGGAGTCTTGGATAAAATTGTTGAAGATTATATTTCACAAAATTTGAATTTATTATGTAGATTAACTTCTGTGGAATTACAAGACAACGCTAGTATTAAAGGTGGTAGCACAAGTAGTGGTGATTTATTAGATAATTTCTGTCATTTACAAGACACTCCAACCAATGTAATCGTAGGTCCTGATTCTAACCCAACTTTATCATTCACTTCTGGTTCAGAAGGTATACCAAAGGGTGTCCTTGGTAGACATTTTTCCTTAGCCTATTATTTCAAATGGATGTCGCAAAAGTTTAATCTTTCTGAAAATGATCGTTTTACAATGTTAAGTGGTATAGCTCATGATCCAATCCAAAGAGATATTTTCACACCATTATTCTTAGGTGCCAGTTTGTATATCCCAACCCAAGATGATATCGGTACACCAGGTAAATTAGCAGAATGGATGAACGAGTACAAATGTACTGTAACACATTTAACTCCTGCAATGGGACAATTATTGACCGCACAAGCTGTGACTGCTTTCCCATGTTTACATCATGCTTTCTTTGTTGGTGATATTTTAACCAAAAGAGATTGTCTAAGATTGCAAACCCTTGCAGAAAATTGTACAATTGTAAACATGTACGGTACTACCGAGACACAGAGAGCTGTGTCGTTTTATGAGGTTCACTCTAAACATGATGACCCAACTTTCTTGGAAAATCAAAAAGATGTCATGCCAGCTGGTAAGGGTATGCTGAACGTTCAATTACTAGTTGTTAATAGAAATGATAGATCCCAATTATGTGGTATTGGCGAAGTTGGAGAAATATATGTTCGTGCAGGTGGTTTGGCTGAAGGTTACCGTGGTCTCCCTGAATTAAATAGGGAAAAGTTTGTTACTAATTGGTTTGTTGAACCAAACCATTGGGATAATATTGATATAGATAATGGTGAACCTTGGAGGAAATATTGGTTGGGACCAAGAGATAGGCTTTACAGAACTGGAGATTTGGGCCGTTATCTACCAAATGGTGATTGCGAATGTTGTGGCCGAGCTGATGACCAAGTTAAGATCCGTGGTTTTAGAATTGAATTAGGTGAAATAGACACCAATATTTCAAGACATCCATTAGTCAGAGAGAATATCACCTTAGTACGTAAAAATTCAGATAATGAGCCAACTCTAGTTACGTTCATGGTTCCAAGATTCGATAAACCAGATGAACTAAACAGTTTAAAAACTGAAGTACCATCTGAAGCTGATTTAAGAAACGATCTAATTGTACAAAATTTGATTCAATATGCACCTTTGATTAAGGACATTAAATTGTTTTTGAAAAAGAGATTAGCTAGTTACGCAATCCCAGTTGTAATTGTGGTGATGAATAAATTACCTCTCAACCCAAACGGTAAGGTTGATAAACCCAAATTACAATTCCCTTCGACAAAGCAGTTAAATTTAGTGGCCCAAAATACCATATTGGAAACCGATGAATCTCAATTCACTCCTACTGAGCGTGAAGTGCGTAATATTTGGTTATCTATATTGACTGCCAGACCAGCTACTATTTCACCAGATGATTCATTCTTTGATTTAGGCGGACACTCAATTTTGGCTACGAAAATGATATTTGTTATTAAAAAAGAATTAAATGTAGACCTACCTTTAGGTACAATTTTCAAATATCCAACAATTAAGGCATTTGCTAAAGAAATTGATAGATTAAGGGGTTTTTCAGGTAGCGATGAGACAACTGATAGTGAAAATACAGTAGTTACAACAGATTACGCCAGCGACGCCAAGAAACTGGTATCAGCATTGGCATTATCATATCCATCTCGTGCACCATTCGATAGCAGGACTTCAGATGGAATTAATGTATTTGTGACAGGTGTCACTGGGTTTTTAGGATCGTTCATTCTGTCAGACATCCTTGCCCGTAATGGCTCATCCAACACTTTTAAAGTATATGCACATGCTCGTGCAAAGGACGTCATTTCTGGAATGGAAAGAATTAAGAACGCTGGTATAACCTATGGTACTTGGAAACCGGAATTTGAAGATAAAATTGAAGTGGTATTAGGTGATCTATCAAAAGAGCATTTTGGCTTATTGTCTGAAGAATGGGTCCATTTGACTGAACAGGTTGACATAATCATTCATAATGGTGCATTTGTTCACTGGGTGTATCCATATAGTAAACTAAGGAACTCCAATGTTATATCTACTATCAATGTTATGGAAATGGCAGCATCAGGTAAACCAAAATTCTTTAATTTTGTGTCTTCTACATCTACATTAGATACGGATTACTACTTTGACTTATCTTCTAAATTGGTTAAAGAAGGTAAGAGTGGCATTCTTGAATCAGATAATTTGCAAGGTTCTAGTACTGGGTTATCTGGTGGTTATGGACAATCTAAGTGGGCTGCAGAATATTTAATTAGACGTGCTGGAGAAAGAGGCTTGCGTGGATGTATTGTAAGACCCGGATACGTCACTGGTGCATCTTATAATGGTTCTTCAAATACAGATGATTTCTTATTGAGATTCTTAAAAGGTTCGGTTCAATTGGGTAAAATTCCAGACATTACAAACACGGTTAACATGGTTCCAGTAGACCATGTCGCTCGTGTCGTTGTTGCCACTGCTTTAAACTCTCCAAAGGCAAATGAGTTAGTGGTAGCCCATGTTACAGGTCACCCACGCCCATTGTTCAAGGACTACTTGTATGCGTTACAATCTTATGGTTATGATGTTGAAATTGTGAGTTATGATTCTTGGAGAAAAGCACTTGAATTTTCGGTGATAGAAAAAAATGAAGATAATGCATTATTCCCATTGTTACACATGGTATTGGACAATTTACCATACAATACCCAGGCACCCGAATTAGATGATACCAATGCCGTGACATCTCTGAAAAAAGATGCCGAATGGACTGGTATTGACTTTACAAAGGGGATGGGTATTACTACTGAACAAATGGGTATTTACATTTCATTTTTGCAAAGAGTCAATTTTCTACCCAAACCTAATCATCCTGGAAAGCTAGAACTGCCAGCAGTCAAATTGTCTTCTGAGCAAGTTGCAAGAATGACATCTGGTGCTGGTGCACGTAATAGTTCTGCTGCATAATAAATATATTTGATAGCACATACTATAATATAATCGGTAGGTATTAACAAAATGTTTTTAAAGCTTATAAATAATTCATTATATAACAAGGAAAATAGTCTACATCAATTATTAAACAAGAACTGCAAGTCGTCCGGAGTTAGTCTATTTATGGCAGCTTCATCCTGGTTGATGGTTGCATGAATCATATTCGCTTTTTTTTCTTGTAATTCGATAATTCTAGATTCTATGCTATCCTCAATGCAGAATCTGGTGATTTTAACAGGTCGATATTGCCCAATTCTATGAACCCTATCACCACTTTGCCACTCTACACTAGGATTCCACCATGGATCTAAGATAAATACCTGTGATGCTTCACACAAATTCAGCGCAACACCACCGGCTTTCAGACTAACCAAAAATACCTCACAATTTATATTATTCATGAAATATTTAATAGTTTCATCTCTTTGGGTTGGTGACATGCTACCCTGTAATTTAACGGTCTGGAACCCTGCTTTTTTGATCCTCCATTCAACTAAATCTAGCATACTAGTAAATTGTGAAAATACGATCGATTTGATAGTCTTCTTATCACTTCGCAGGTTATAAAGTTCTTCTACTAAGGCTTCAATTTTTGTGGAAGATTTCCAGTTTCCACTCATGTCTAATCTGCTTACTATACTTTGATTTTTCATTTCTATCATATCAGTCTCTAAGGCTGTTTGTGATAAGTCTATACTCAAGCCAATATGGCAAACTGGGCAAGTTAGTTTTTGGGTCGTATCAAGGTATGATTCAACATATTCTTTAATGCACAGCCTGCAAAATTTGTGATGACATTTGGATTCAATAGGCTCTTCAGCCTCATCATTGCAGAGTTTGCAAATAATAACACCGTCAATGGAATCAGCATTTTCATTAGATAATCTTTTCAAAACCAGATCAGGATGATCAGATAACTGCCTCATTCTTGTAATAAGTGAAAAAATGTTGGCGTAATTATTTAAAACCACACCCTGTTCTACATATGAATTATACTTTCGCTTGACATCGGTGTAAAGACTACGATAGAGATCTTTTTCTTCTTCATTAAAATGATCTCTTCTCACTGTTACAATTCTTGGAGGTAAACCTAAATCGTCCGCCCTTTCTACTTTAGTTCTTCTCAGCATAATATTTGACAACAATGTCTGGATATTATTAAAAGACTCCAATCCTGGACCTTCTACACCAAATTTTTGGATATTTTTCAACATGAAATGATTAAAAAAGTTAGTATGTTGCATAACTAAATGATCACAGTGGTCACAGTGTTTATAATCACTGAATTTCCATTCTTTAGAATTACAGTCACATTTTGTACAAAAATATCTGGCAAATGGTTCAACATTTAAGAATCTAATTAATGAATACATTTCTCCGATTCTGTTTTGTAATGGTGTACCTGATAAACACCATCGTTTTTCTGTATTTAATGCATTTACTGCTCTTGCTGTGTTACTTTGACGATCTTTTATATTATGTGCTTCATCCAATATTGCTCTATAGAATTTAATTGAGTGTAACACAGATGTGTCTTTTACCAGTCCCTCTTTTCTGCGGAAGCCGTACATTTGTTTCCTAAATACAGACTCTAACACTGAGTATGTTGTTAAAATCACATCATATCCTAATAAGTCATTTACTTTTGTTGTTCTATTTGCACCATGATAAATATATATCCTTAAGGTTCCATTGGTATGATGATCTATTTCATTTTTCCACTGCATCAAGGCAACTGTTGGTGCCACTACCAGTGTCGGTGATTTAGATAAATCATTCATTATTAAGGCGATTGTTTGAATAGTTTTACCCATCCCCATCTCATCTGCTAAGATACCCCCATTAAATTCGCTCGACTCTTGTGATATTAGCCAATGTAATCCTTCCAGTTGGAAGGGCAGTAATTTAACAGACATACCTTCTGGTTGACTGGCCCGTTGGACTTGTAATTTTTTGTTATTTTCCGTCTTCTCCTTCAGATCAGGGAACACGCTCACTAATTCAGGATGATTATCAAACAGTCGCTGGGTATTACGTTGGTACGGTGTAATCTTCGGCTGACTGCGCTGTTGTTTCCCTTTTGTTACTTTTTTGTTGCCTTTGGGCTTGGTGGGATTGGCTTTCTTTTTTTTAATAGAAGCTAAAGGTCGTTCCTCGTAATCCTCTTCCTCGCTTGACGAGATTAAGTTTATAGTGGTTTTATCATCTTCAAACTCAGCTTTGATATCAGGTTTTATAGAACCTAGATCAAAGTCGGGATCATCATTTGAATCGTCATTTTTGATAGTGACATCATTTTCCAAATCAGAATCTAACAAAATTATCTTTTCCACATTGTAATTAATTTTCTTTTGGTTAGAATTTCTCGTTCTTCTTCTTGATGGTTTGTTACTTCGAGTATTTCTTTTCAAAAAGCCTCCTTCGTTACCAAAATCCACTATATCAACGTTTTCTTCCTCCTTCACTGACATACACAAATATGGATTACCTCCCAATCTAACTTTCGAAATGTTTCCTTTTGCTTCTACTCTTCTAGATTGGTACACATACAGAAAAGTTGTTTTGATGGTATTGACTTATCACTAAACTCTACTTGTGATGAATTAGATAGCCCTGGAATTTTACCATGCATTGTCGTCATGATGAGTATGATTTTTTTTCACGTTTCTTTTTTGGTTATATTTCCGAGGTATATCAGTCCCATGATTTCTCAATGGAGGGGGGGCAGTGGGGGGATCTCACCAGGCCAAAAAGGACACTGCAATATCCGTGACACTCACGTGTCAAACGGTAAAGAAAATCTCTGAAAGGAGACTCCTTAACGAGATAAGGGACATAGACTCATTCCAGGGGGGGTCGCCTAATTTATACCCGAAATGGAAATTTTGTTAGCGGACGAAAGATTAATAAGGAAATCATTCGGATCCTTATTATGCTCTGAATTTGATACTAGAAGTGGTGTGAAGGCTACTGAACAAACAGAGGTGTTGGTTTTGGACGTGGGATTTAGGAGGAAAACTAAGAAAATACAACCAAGAGGAAATACGGTATGAGAAAACAACTTCGGGTTTAAGCATATCACTAGGATTTATAGCCGTTACCGCACTATTCTCATCACAGACAGAAATAAAGAGAAGAAGGTACGTGAAAGTGAAGCAAATTCTCGAAAGAACAATCGAAGCACACAACGAATATGTAAAATGAACCGGAGTAAGGAAGCTCCAAGCTCTCCCTGGGACTCAGCTATCTGTAGGTAATGAATGTATCGCCCCAGGACTTGTTTAGTTCTTAAACATGAACTTGGTTTTGGTGGGTACCGGAAATAAATCGGAGAGAAAAAGACGTTGGACTGCGCAATGGTTTTTGTAGTACTAAGAATGGCAGCAGTTGATTGTTACTAATAGAGAAAATAGACTCACAAGAAGTATCTCCTTTTAGAAGTCCAGACCAGTACGTAGGATGAGGTGGCACAACTTGACCATATCCCCCCGGTTTAAAAAAGAAATGGAGAGGAAAACGGTCTCCGTGCGTGAAATGATACGGAAATGGCACAGATGTGTAATATTTTGCGCAAGTTTTACAATAGATATATTTCATTTTTGTGCAATTAGTAGAACCAACTTCAAATTAAATATAGTCTGCATGTAAATATGGTGCTCCTTGCCACTAATTAGTAAGGTAAGGCAAGGTGACTTTGCATTCAGGGAATGACATCTTTGGGTTGGATAATGCCATGGTATCAAATGCGAGATACATAATTGGGGACAGTGATTGGGGTCCTACATTTCATGCTGAATAAAAGCAGTGTATGCAGTATCAGCGAAAAAAGATATAATTTACCTAGACGAGAGAAATTTTTCAGTAAATATATGTAAATCGAGGCAGGACGATAAAGTGAATATTAAAAATTGAAACAAAAGCAACGAGGCGAATATTCAATCCGGGAAAACCCAATTGAGTGCAGTAAATAATAGAATCATAATTGCAATCATATGTTGCCAAAATCTTAACATGTTTTATTTTTTTATTTTGTTTGGAGGATTAGCAATTTAAATAAAACGGCCATCATAAGGAGCGCTTCTAAAGAGATAATTTCCTAAAGAATCTACTGCTCTAAAGTAATCGTAAAATGTTCCTATAATATCTGCTCAATTCTCACAGTCATCAGTCTGTCGAGGAATTTTCTGTTCCATTATCACCATTTGTTGGCCAATTTTTTTGGCTACTTTGCAGCAGACTTATTTTCGTTGCAAAACACATCCTTTCTTTAACTATGATCCTAGGGTAATCACAAGAGAAGCAGAAATTTTGGTGCTCTTTACTGTATGCATGTGAAAGTTTCTTCCGATGAAATAAAAAAAGAAAAGAACAGTCCCTTTTAAACATCTAAACCTCTTCCTTAAAGGTAAATTGTTTTATTGTTTAGCATAGATATTTCATTTTTTTTTTCATTTTTACTCTTTTAGGGATGCGGCATATGTTGAGGTCCGGCAATATATATATACAAATACAGTTACGCTCATTACCTTGTTCATATCTAGTGCTCGATAATTTCGTAAATTGGTTATACTTGTGCAACCAGCAAAAACACAATGAATTTTATTGTCCACTGCTATTTTTCTGCAGAGTATTATATCGTTAAATTTGTTAGAAAGAAGAAACTGGGAAAGATATGATCTACGAAAAACCCAGAATCCCTTCAGAACTCGTTTCATGATGAGGGTAATTTCTTTCATTGTTGTCGACACTAGTTTGTAGTTGTTGCGTACAAACAAAGGTGGGAAAGAACTGACGTAACATTTTTACTATTTTCGTTTTCTTTACCATTGTGGTAATGATAGGCCGCAGGAAGTTTTGTGAATACAAAATCTAAAGAGAAAAAAAGTACAAGAAAATCATTGACGTGTAATTTTCATTATACGTAGATTTTTTCTCTGACCAAAATTTTGGCTATACAGATTTTGTCTTCGTTTTTTATTGCTCTAGGCGAACCTCTAGCCGTTTTGTTTTTATTTTGCAAACTTCATGTGGGTGTAGTAAGTTCGTATCTATAGACATTTATTCGTTTTGTTTTCTTTTGATTTCAATGTAAACAATCCTAGCTAAAGGAAACGGAAATGAATAAAGGATCACATCCCTTTGTCATGACATTTCTATGAGATATGCTAAGGGATAGATGACCAGCCAATAATCAAACAACCTATTATGATGAATGGGTACTAATATCTACATCTTTGGAAACAATTCAGTATACTCTTGGGCAAAAACAAGACTAGTAGTAAAAGTTGTACCAATACCTTGTTCCACGCCTTCTTCCTAAAAAATATGAAATCTCCACCTAATACAATACATAATTGAACAAAAGAAAAAAGATATTAAATAAAGGAGTACAGAGGGTACTGAATATTTACTGCACTGCTGTCTAGGACAATAATAAATTCCTCAACGAAGCGATATATTTATTTTCTTCCATTGTCAAGACCAATTTTTTATTTTCTTTTTTATTTTGATATTGTACTGGAATAGTTTTGGTTCGATTTACTGAATCAGTTAAAAGGAAAACAATGGGTATTCTCTAACCAATATTGTATTTGTACAACAATTTTCTCTTCCTAGCCTTTTTAAAATAAACAACCCATTTCTTTTTTAAGGAAACAGATCAATATTGCTTTCATAAGAAATATCGATACGAATTTTCTTAAGTAGGTTCCTCTCCATGAAGTGGCATAGGTGTTTATTACTTAATCACGAAATAGTAAAAGTTCTCGTAGAAACAGACAGTATAATTCAAGTACAAAACATATTGTATTTCTCGAATTATTTTCCTTGGGATATGGCCATGCGTTGTTGTTACAGCGGTTGTATGGTGTTGTCAGTCCTTTATCAATTTGATTTCCACATTGTCCAAAAAAAACAAAGAAATATCCGCGAATGATGGGATTGGTAAAAAAAACAAAAACATGGCAGAACAACAAGGAAAAAATATAGAATGCTAGTGAATTATAATGGATTCTATTGTAGTTATAACAACCAATTTAATACACAATTCCATCTCCTCCTATTATCCGGCAGTAGTTCATTGAACTAGCTGTTCTTGGAACATAACAAAAATAAAACGGAGCACTGAGACAAAAATTTATAAAAATTACCTATGTTAATTAAACTCTCGAAAATTCTTCCAATTTTTTCTTGATCTGCCCTTTTATTTGATTTTGATGTTTTTACCTTGGTTTTTGGTCTAATTCAGATCTTTTTTCTGACCAACTGTCTTCCTCGATTTGGATTTTTATCCTTTTTTTAAGATTTCTTAGAGTGCCTTTCTCTTTCCTAATCTCATCATGGTGGTCATGGTTGCTGTTTAGTTGTCATTTTCTAAGTTTTTTTTGTTTATTTATGGATAAAAATATTTGATGTCGATGTTTTTTCTTCATCCCTACACTTTTTTATTTCATATTTGCGTATGCAGCTGTCTAATCTCTTCGTTCTATTGTACAAAGAAACAAATAAAATTTCGAACTCCTGATTGATTCAGAGAAAGCGATCAGGAGTTGGTTGTTGTAAGTGGATAGGATCTAATAACTTGATTTGTTGACCTCTACTGTAATTAAACTCGATATTACTTTTTACCCGTTACGCAGATCTCATCGTCATTATACCATTTCTGTTGTGAAAAGAAAATAACATAGCTACTAATAAAATAGAGACAATTTACGAGAACTGGAAAACCTAAATTACAGTAATTGCCAATATATTTCGTCCGTTTTTCTTTTTTTTCTTTTTTTTTTCATATTTTACAATTATATTCTTTTAGTTCAAGTCTTTATTAATCTTTTCTTTGAGTTTGATGATTCCTGAAACTATACACCTTTCCTAGCATATTCTTAAGCGACTGACGTAACACGTATATGCATGCATACTCGGAATAATAGATACAGTGTCAAAGAAATAGGACCCTTTATACTTCAACTTTTGACGATAAATGACAAAAAAAAAGAACAATAGCAGAGGTCAAAAAAACAGTAGAAAACCTAATACATCATCCGTATTAAAAAGTTGCACTAGTATACTGAGATTCAACTATGACAATTATCGTAACCAATATGGCAAAAGAAGTTTAAAGTCTAAGATAACGGTAAAAAAGGATGAAGATGAAGATGAAGCGCTGAAAGATGAAGCAGTTTTAGCAGAAAATACAAGTACAATTTTGAACATTCCCAGTTGTAAAATAGCAAATTTAAGACGACAGAATCTGTTTGTAAAGAATAGTATAATGACATGGACCAAATTAGTTAAACTTGCTGAATTATTGAATAAGATAGATCTTGCCAAAATTGGTTATAACAAACTTCTGAATCATACTAATTGGAACGATCTCGAAATTTTAGTTAAATATTCCGAACTATTATTTAATGCTCAAAATTTTCAAGAGAGTATTCCTGTTTTGATTAACATTATTGAGTTACTATCGAATCCAATTAAAAAAATTCCATATATCATAAAATTAGCCGATTGTTATTTAAGATGTAATGACTTTGTGAAAGCTTTGTGTACTCTAAATGACATCCCCAACTACCAATTTGGAATAGATACAACAGACAATAATGATAGTGAATTGTACTCTGAATACTGTTACCTCATGGGTCGAATACATTTGAAATTGAACGAGTTTGAAAAGTCAGAGTTCTATTTGGAAAAATTCGTAGGTTGTTATCCAAGTGCAAAAAACATTAACAAAGCATATTATATGTTATCCAAACTCAATGTATTTCTGAAAGAAGATTATAATAAATCTCTATATTTCCTGCAATTGATATTCCAGAATAGTTCAAATGAAATCTATGAAAAAAAATTTCTAATAAAGAGTTGGTTGCTATTATCAAAAATTTATGAGAGTATGGATAACTGGGATCAGTCGATTCTAATATTGAATAAGCTAATCAACGAATTCAATCCTATGCATGTTGAAACTTTACAATGCTTGGGTTTGCTACATAGTTTACCACTCGCATCAACCTTTGATCTTCGTTCTGCCAGAAATTATTTAAATATTGCCATATCAGTAGATAATAAAAATATATGGACATGGTATTATTTGGCACGTATTCATTTATTGCAGAATGAATGGATAGAACTGGAAGATTGTCTAAGGAATATATCAATTATTTTAGAGGAAACTAATGGTACTGGTTCTATGAATTATTCAAAGTTAGTATGCTCTATTGCAATAATATACCATAAA
This sequence comes from Cylindricascospora bacillispora, assembly GCA_030573655.1. NCBI lineage: Eukaryota > Fungi > Ascomycota > Saccharomycetes > Saccharomycetales > Saccharomycetaceae > Cylindricascospora > Cylindricascospora bacillispora. The sequence goes on along the minus strand of JAJMDR010000008.1, from coordinate 89,615 downwards.
ATTGGGAAATATTTTGAAGCCAATACATTTTATTTTAGATCGATTAAGTTATATCCCATGGCCTGGGAAAGTTGGTATAACTTAGGCGTTCTATATGAGAGTTGCAGTGGACAAATTAATGACGCCATTGACTCATACAAGCAAGCTCAAAAACTAAACCCAAATGAGCTATTAATAAAAAGCAGACTTGATAATATATTTGAAATGCTGCGAACAATACCTTCCCCTATTAACAGGACGATGAGTAATAAGATGCCACTCCTTATAGATCCCCTGTTGCCAAAACGATTCCGTTATGAAAGTCTGGTATATACAGAAACTTCCGCTTTGACACCTCCATTTTATCCGTCGTATAAGATAGTTGACCTGCAAATTTTAACCAATGCCACTCCTACAGTAAGTAGTACACTTAATGCCAACAACACAGGAATGAATTTATCATATCTTCGACCCTCGTAATATATACACAAATATGTATACATAAGGCAAAAGGAGAATAATCCCAATATTGTTTACGTAATGAAATGGAACTAAATGGTGAGCTTTGGGAGGTGATTAGACAGAAATGTAATAGGAGGTGTCGTTTTAATACTGCATCATACAAAATATCGTTAAAAATTTTCGATTTAAAAAGTGGGTGACCTTTAAAATGGATAAACACTCTTGTATCGTTGGATGAAATGAACTTAGAGAACGTAACAGAGAAATATATTAGAAATAAAAAGCTCTGAAGTCATATAAGGTTTCACATTCTTCTTTGATGATTTAAGAGTAGTTAGTTATATCTAAAGTCGTTTTCCAGATAACCTGAGAAAAAAATTGGAAACAGAAAGGAAGATAGCATAAGGGAGAGAGAGGCTAAGGACATGGTTTGGCCTTTTCCAGAACAAATATGGGTGGAGAACTTGATAGCAAATTTTTTTAAAAAAAGTGAGAAAAATAAGACAGGTCAACGAAAGAGACTGTTAATAAAAATAATATACACTGCAATTCCATTGTTGTTCCCTCACATACTTTCAAACAAAATAGTTCTCCCATATTGGAAAGAATCTGACAAGAAAATTGATTTTTCAAATATCTTGCTCAACTAAGAGGCAACGGGCGTGATATACACAAAGGATTTTTTATTGTTTGTTTTTCCTATCTATTTCTCTTATTTGTTTCATGCAGAAATTTCTCGTTATAGGATTTATATCTACAAAGAATAATAATATCCAGTTTTGGAGGAATTTCTATATGGCTGCTGCACTTTGTATCTTTTTTTCTCCCTCTTGAATCCAGGCATGGAATTTAAACATCTCTGTCCTTTCAATTGATTTTCTATGGGAATGCTGTTTTCCCTGCCATTTTTCTCTCCAGTTTATTGTTAAGACTTCCTCCTGGCGCTTTTCACTGTAGTAATTTTTTTCTCTTCAAATATTTTTCTGATATGAACTTCATCCTGTTATGGATTACTATAACCACATTCGTTCATGTTTTTCTCGAATTAGCTTTATTGATATGCGGGTATCTATAGTTATCATCAATTACCATTTTGCAGGTGTGAGAGAATTGTGTGCGAATTTTTTCGTACAGCAGTAATGTTCGTTCTACTTTCTGTCACTATAGATTCTCTGGAAGGAGAACCATTCCAATTTTTTTTCTTTTCTCTCTCTTTTTTGCATTAGGCATCTAGAACTATTTCCAGTGTAGTTGAGGGAAATTTCGCCAAGTCCAAAGTTCATTAATCTTTCTATGTAGTTACTTGCCTTCATGTTTCGAAAAAAATGGACAAGATAAGTACAAATTTCTTCTATACCAAGGAAAGAGGATAAATGCTGTCCTTATATTTACTATAAAATGATAATCGTTTTTGCTTGTGTTTCGATACTGGATGCTTCCAGGAAAAGAAAGTGCCATTAACCTGCTGTATGCTACCAGCATTGAAGGTGAATCAAAACTGGGAGTAGAAATATCATATTGTGATGAATGAGTATTTAGTATTCATGAAAAAAATGGTATCATAATGGATAACTACGTCATAGGCCTTTTTACTCTGTATTTGATGATAAAAAAGATAATGGAAATCATTGCATGCATTACATAAGTAAAATTAGGAAGAACTACTTTGAAAAGAAATTAATAATACATTACATATCCGAACTAACTGCCCAGACATTTCAGGTGTAAATCATGGATGTCAAATAAGGTTTGTAATAGGAGTTGCAAAAATCGGAAGGAACTATGCTGCTCACCAAATATCTTTGTGCAGGCAGCTCTATTTTTTTACTCTTTTATGGTACCATTTTTAACCGAGTCCTAAAATTACGGGAACAAGAAATTTTGATATAGTGTTACGTAGTGTCGCGAAAATTGAAGAACGAGACCTTGGTGTTGCGTATGTTTAAGCCACCATAACATCAATTGAAGGAGATGCATGGATAATGCGAACTTCTTGGTTGAGATTCGGAGACATCTGGTCCATCTAAGATATCCAGATAATATTTATAGAAATCCCGATTAACAGTTGAAGTCTAGTTAAATTACCCAGCTTAAGATACACAAAAAAAAGGAGGGGAATGAGTGTATTTCCATGACTTGTTATTACATACTATTACTATTTTGTTACATTTTTTTATTTAATTCTACATTCTACTTCCCTTTCTGTTTGACTTATTATGCAAAATACCCGTATTGTTCTAGAGTGCCACCATCACATTCACTAGTTCGCAGTCCAAACCAAGAACGGCAATGTTGCTACCAACTCTTCAATGTCTCAATTTCATCGTAACAGAATCTCTCTCTCGAAAAGCTCGATCAGAATATTTCCGGAGAGAGGTAAAAAATCGCGATATATCGATTAGGACAAAAAGAGAAGCTAACCCTAATACTCCTTCTGGACATACTAAAGGGGAAATTGAGCTTAAATGGATACACTAATCGAGACTCGTAAAATCTACAGAGAAGAGTACAGAAATGGTTATTGCATACATGGTTGTAGTGTGTGAGAGAAATGCAAGTTCGAGAGCGCTGGTGCTGAATGGCAAGCCTCAAGTAAGACATATGATTGCCGAGTGAGGACGATTTACCGATGCACTCAATATCTTGGAAATTTTAATTTTCTAGTATCTGTCTTTTATTCGGTCTCAACAATTTCATTCAAAAACTCTTTGATATCATCTAATATTTTTTCTTTTGTAGTTGGCGAAATCATGTCTAATTTTGATAAACACAAATGATGTAAATAATTACATCAAGCTAAATTTGGTAGGTCAGTTTTGTTAGTAAAATATCTAAATGACAAAATAAAAAATAAAAAAAGACAGGTAATTTTAAAAGGACACTAAAAAATATTTCAAATGAAATCGTTTAACACATACTTGATGCTTTGGGTTCTATCTTGGATAATAATTCAGTATAGCTACCATTCGGGTTTCCTTCCGTTTCAATTTCTTGACGAATCATTCTTTTGACAGAATCTATCCACCCTTCTTCTAGTAAACATTTATTTAGATTGTTTGAAATAGCTTCATATTTGCCGGATTCTATCAAGAATTTTTGGATATCGACTTTTAATGAGGAATTCATTGTGCTCGCTTTTTTTGTTGTAAGCTCAATTGAATTGTTGTCTTGTTAGATTTTTCACCGTGTTTGCCTTTTTTAACCGTTTGCTTTTAAGTAAAAATGGGACTGCTATTATTCGTTGATTTATCTATATCTTGGGCTTGAATTTCACAGTTCTGTTTTCTGTTTTGCCATCTGTCATTTCTCCGGTGAAACTTTTTCATTCTAAAAAAAAATGTTCTACAAAGGGAGAATAAATAATATCACTCGAAAATTCTTGAAGATAAAAAGAAATCTTAGTTCTTGTACGTTAAGGAAGAGATGGAAAATTATTTTCTTCTATGTACAGAAGACAGTTGCACAGGACATTGTTAACTCTAAAAGGAATCAGAAACTTTTATTCAGCAATGGCTTTGAAAAATAAACCTGAATTGGCAAAATTAACGAACACCCGTGATGTTACTGATGCTTCAGAATGTAAATGGATTGGTTTGGAGAAACTGACCTACATCGATCCAAATGGAATTGAAAGAGAATGGGATAGTGCAGTTCGTAGAACTAGAAATTCTGGTGATATTGATGGAATTGGAATTTTAACTATATTGAAATACAAGGACTCTTCTAAACCTACAGAAATATTACTACAAAAACAATTTAGACCACCAGTTGATGGTGTGTGTATTGAGATGCCAGCTGGATTGATTGATGCCGGCGAAGACATTGATACTACTGCATTAAGAGAATTGAAGGAAGAGACAGGTTACGTGGGTAAGATTATTAATAGAAGTCCGATCATCTTTAATGATCCAGGTTTTACAAATACCAATCTTTCATTGGTAACAGTTGAAGTTGATATGTCTTTACCAGAAAATCAAAACCCTATACCCAATCTAGAAGAAAATGAGTTTATCGAATGTTTTAGTATAGCATTGAAAGATTTCCCGGATGAAATGTTAAGATTAGCATCTGAAGGTTATAAACTTGATGCAAGGGTCCAGAATGTTGCTGAAGGTATAACAATGGCAAGACAATATAGTTTATTTTGAAAATCGTCTGCATGAGTGTTATAATGCAGATATGACCGCTGACCATAAATAATACAATTACTAGAAAATAATATACGTAATCTGTAGAGTTTTGAGAGTAATAATTTACACAGCATGTATTGGGCGTCCAAGTTCGGATAATTATTCTCAATGTCGTGTATTCGATGCAGAAAAAAAACGACACCAGCAGGATTTGAACCAGCGCGGGCAGAGCCCAACAGATTTCAAGTCTGTCGCCTTAACCACTCGGCCATAGTGCCTAATAACATTAATAATTGTCAAAATTAAATCATCTGACCTTAAGAATTAGATTATTCTATGGTTGTTGTAGGGTGTTAATTTAGCCTTAGTATTAATTGTGGTGTCAATAATTGTAATGAATAATTCAGATGATTATTGATTTAGTAGTATGTGTAGAAGGTTAATACATACGCAGATTGGTTATATGTTCTATATAATAAATGACATAGGAAGTGGGTTCGATATCTAAAGAATATTTAACCACATCATCAGTTTATATACCAATTGGTGAGTACAATTAATAGATCTTTAATATACTCTTCTGTTTAATATTGGCTTACTAATTACTAATGTGTCTTAGTATTGCATCATAATTGTTTTGTTATTGTTTAATTAGTAATTGTAGTATACGATAACTAATCATGGTGTACTAGTTCCTTCAATGCTTAGTATTTCTACATTTGGTTCTTGGTATTTCACTGATACTATTAACATAACGTTAAAACTCGCACTACTGATTTAAAGTAACTTAGACAAATCGATTTATCCAAAAAACATAAAGAAAAGTACTTGGGCAAGAAATACATGGAGGTAGCTGCTAATAAATTCCTCTTGTGTCTACTTAGCCTGTGTTGATTCAAAAAGTGGACATATACTAATATATAAATACAAATACGCATTCGCCTTGTCATGCAGTAAAAAATGCAGAAAACAAATATTGATGAGCGCGTCTTATTTAAAATTTCTTGGTATTGTATCATATCATCTAGTTTGTACTAATTAATTAAGGTTTCATAAATCATTGATCAACGATTTTATTCGTTTGTTTATTTTTGCCTCGTAAATAACATTATATCCACGTTGCCAGAAAAGAATATCAAAGATCTAACATAATAGCCTTGTCTGGAAATGAAAAAAAAAAATAGCCCTTCCTAATAATAGTCAATGATAGCTATTTATAGATAAACCACAGTGAATAATATAGTTGCATTATTTATTGATTAGTTTAGCTTTAGATATACTTTTTCTCCAATTATTATGCCATCTGTTTTCTGATTCTATCTCTGCACCTTTCTTTAAGTTGCTTAGTACATCTGGGTTCTCCATAACATTGCATACTAGACCATAGAGTTCATTTTCATCGTTGAATGTCAAACCATTTACATCCTTCTTAACCAGTTCAGATAAGACGGGGTAGTCCATTGCTAACACTGGTAACCCTGAACCAAACATATCTAATACTTTCATGGGCAAATCAAGTCCTGAACTAGAGGTATGTAGTGACACGCCCAAGTCACAGAATCTTAATAATATTGGATAGTCTTCCGAGGATAGCCAAACAAACTCTATATGAACTTTCTCCCAAGAATAATCCTTAACAATGTTTTCGAAAGTTTTTTTCAAGGGCCCTTTGCCTGTTATAAAGCACAAAATCTTCTTATTGTGCTTAGAGGACTTTTCATATTCTTTTAAGGTGTCAATTAAAATGCCAATGTCCTCATCTGGTGTGAAGGAAGTAGAAGTGACGAATATCTTATCCTTTTGGGGACCTAATTTAAAGTTTTTGTCTGATATTAAATTGTAAATAAAATCATAATCTTTTATCCCATTGGCATTCGGAGTGAATTGGTTTGCAGGGCGATCATACAATACAAAGCAGTTTTCATCCTTTAATTTAAATTCTGTTTCTATGAAGGCCTTCATAGCCTTGGTCACGGTGAGATTAATATCCGCAAACTTGCTGAAAAAGTACTCCACGAAATAAGAAACTAATACCACAGGGTGCCTGGTATTCTTATACCTCAAATTGATAATAGAATAGGCCAGGTTATGCCAGTCGACGATTAATTTACAGCCTGTCAGTTTGGTTAGCACAGCTAACGGTAGGATTGGTATGCTGGGTGGGTTCTGGATCAACAAATAATCACTTCCCCTCAAAGTCCAAAAATGTTTTAGAATACCACAAAATAAAACGCTAGTCTTGTACAGCAAGAAAAGGATGGACTTATGCCCATCCCTAGACAATGATTTCAATTCATGGACAGTGATGTTGGGGTCGTCCAGAATGTCGAGTGGCAGTTTGTCTTCCACGTAGCCACATAACTCTACTTGCCAGTCCAGTTCGCTGAAGCTCAATGCATGGTAACACATCCTTGGAGAATGGCCAATATCGCCCAGCACATATATTATGATTCTTTTCTTCGTGGATTTAGAGCCAAAAAACAAATACGGTACGATGTAATAGGCCACCAACGGTGTGAACAAATACATCACAATGAGTGTCCACACCCACGTAGGGAAGAGCTCGACGAAAATCATGCCCGTAATTGTCTTGCTGGGCCTGGCTATGCTTGTGTCTACGGTATTCGGTAGGACTCCAGTGAGCTGCTCCACGGCACGAGCCTGATTAATAACCAACTGCCTTTGCAAGGCCTTCAAAAATACATACGGGTTCGAAGCCTTCTCACACCAAATGCAAACCGTCCGCACGTGACCACTCCTCGCCCCATATCCCCTCCTGCCCGGGCCTTGGCCCCCTGACGCATAGTGAACAGACGAATAGCGCCATAGCATGCCGATTGTGCATCGCGCAACGTGTGTTCCTGTGCTGTGAGCAGATGCACGGTGGTCCGCCTCTCGTGTATCTATACTCTCTATTGCAGTTGAGGTGTTTGTTCTCTTCAAACGGGGAAGCCGCCACGACTGGAATAAGATCGGGAAGGGTGGAACAAACAGCGAGAGGGGAATAACCTCCCCTTTCTGGCGCTGGCCGCTCCCCCCGTCCAGAGACACTAGCCGGGTAACGGTGTGAACCTGTCACGCACACGCCCACCGTTGGTTGGGTTCCCGTTCCCCTTTTAGAGACAGACGCCCCCCCCCCCGGGCGACGACCTCCTTAGGTCAAGCAGAGTGGGCGGACACAGGCAGTGCGTCTACTGGCTAGGTGCGTGTATACAGATGGCCATAAGCGCGCAGCAAGCCTGCAAAGTAGGACACAGCACATGCATTCTCATCTCTCGCTAGTGCAGTTCTTGCTGATCTATATTTACACACAGCAGCAGTGTCTGAAAAAAAATACTGGAAAAGACGAGCAGACTTAGGCATTTTTTTTGATTTGGTTTCAAGAGAAAAATTAAAAACGTTCAACTTAGAACAACTCTTGTTTTTGTTCCTACCCCATTAACAACAGGTTCCGATTCGTAGCAAGCCTGCAACACTATCTGAGACTTTACGCCACCGTCCCGAACAATATTATCATGTCGTCTAATTTGACTGAAGAACAAATCGCCGAGTTTAAAGAGGCTTTCGCCCTATTCGATAAGGACAACAATGGATCTATATCTGCCAGCGAATTGGCCACTGTTATGAGATCCTTGGGTCTTTCTCCGAGCGAGGCCGAAGTGCAAGATCTAGTCAACGAAATAGACGTAGATGGCAACCATCAAATCGAATTCAGTGAGTTCTTGGCACTCATGTCGCGTCAATTAAAATCAAACGATTCGGAACAAGAATTAATAGAAGCGTTTAAGGTGTTTGACAAGAACGGTGATGGTCTGATCTCTGCTGCAGAATTAAAGCATGTGTTGACGTCTATTGGTGAAAAGCTTACCGATGCTGAGGTCGACGAGATGCTAAGAGAAGTTAGTGATGGAGCTGGTGAAATTGATATCCATCAATTTGCTTCTTTGTTGTCTAAATAATGAATATATATATAGAGCCATACATTATCCTTTTTTTAATATCGATATCACTAACCAGGTCATCCTTTTGGTGTGTACATAGATACACGCCAGCCTCGCCACCACTGTGATGTTTACACACATACATACATATATATATACCTATCTGTTTCTATAAGAGTGCTCAATGAAATCAGGGTAATTAAAACAAGTCTATGTCTATTTATGTAATCTATCGTCCTCGTTCGGAACAGCGTTCTTCAAGTATCTCTTAAATGGGTTAGATTCTTCAGCATCATTGTCCTCATCAGCATTTGGTGTTGTTGGTTTAGTAAGCGTGTTTCTTCTCACGGGCACCGGTGGGAAACTACTCTTCTTTGTGGATCTTGGGGCGACAGGTGGTGGAGTTTTTTTAGCCGGTGGTGATCTTGGTGGTGAAGGAACATCATTATTTGTAAGTGTGATTGGACTGTTGTCACTAGCGCCCCCTGCTCTATCATCAAAGGAGAAATTAGTCTTTCTTAATTTTAGATTGGCAAACTCGTTTGAAATGTCGCCGATACCAGAAACACCCTTTGGAAACGAATTTGACGCTGGCAAGGCCTCGTGGTGTTCTCGTAAAGAGGATGTAATCTTGGATTCGATATTTTTTGGTTTAGGTTTCACCACTGGTGGGGGTCCTTTTTTAACAGAACTTAAATTTTCTGATTTTTTAGGGACCTGTGGAGGTTTTTTCTTTATTTTAGATTCAGGATCTTTGTTCTCCTCGACGTTCAATTTAGAAGCGTCATCAAGATCTGGGCCACTCTTAGCATGATTTTCTTCCTCTTCTCTAGGTTTCCTAAAAGGCTTTGGTGGTGGAGGAAATGATTCCGAAGAGATTCCTGTTCTTACGTTTTCTTCATTTGCAGAATTGCGGTCAACAGTTGGTTCAGAATTACCCGATGGTCTTGTTAGTAATTGTGGAACTTTATTGTCTTTCGAGGGTTTATTGTTCCTCATATTTTTATCATTTATATCAATACGTCTAAAAGGTTTAGGTGGTGGTAAAAACTCCTCAATTGGTTTAGCTTCAATATATCCCCTGTTTGAAGATATAGACGACTCATCCACAGACACATTGGATGATTCAATATTCACAGTGTCATTTACAACAGATGACGAGGTTGGACGCGGTGGTGCAGAAGGAATTGACCGTCTAGAAGAAGTTCCTGAAGTAGAACCAGTTGGCCTGAATGGCTTAGGCGGTGGTTGAAACGCAGCTGGTTGGGAGGAAGTATCATTTACAAATCTCTGCGGAGTTCTGTTATAATATTGTATCGTCTCTTCTGGTACGTGTTCTACATTATGGATAGTTGAATCGATGGCTGCCTGTGGTTGGGATATTGCAACATTATCACTTGTAGTTCTCACGGGAACTGGTGGGTTATGTGTCTGTACTTCGCCTGGTGTCATTGGTAATGGTGGTTGAGAACTTAATACTTCAGTATTTCTTCTAGGCAATATTGGAATACTACTGTTATTGATAGGAGGAACATTATCGATATTATTTTCTTTATTGATGAGTGTTGGGTCCACTGCAGAATTGTTATTTATTGTTTTATTAGGTCCTTGCACATTGATCACATCTGATGTTGGAACAGAAGGCTCATTGGATATAGTTCCTCTTCCTTTATGAACAGGTGGAGGTGGTAGACTTGTTAAATCTACTGCTGGTATATTAAGTTTGGGCTTTGTTTCCATAGGAGGTGGATCAGGTTCATTAGACAATTGGGTAGTTGTATCTACAGTCAGGCCAGGCGTTGGCATTGCCTTTCTCTCATATGGAGCATTAGATGAGATAACGCCGCTTCCGGGTTGTTGTAATGGAGGGCGAATCGGTGGAGGTGGAGGTGCATTAATTGAAGATTGATTAGTATTTGGTTGATTTGGAATAGGTGGTGAAATTATAGGGCCTGGTTGATATTGCTGTTGTGTTGAGAAATCCTGTACAGGGAGGGTTGTCAGATTCGTAGGTGTTTCTGAATTGCCAGAGAATACTTGCATTGGTCGAGGTTGTAGCATTTGTAAAGGCGTTGGGACCATTCCAGAACGTTGACCAAATGATGGAGGTTGATTTGCTGGAGTAGCTAGATCGTCTTCATGTTGTATAGATTGTTGAACCTGTTGTGGTTCCTGAGTCTGTTGAGGTTGTTGTGGTAGCTGGGACTGCTGAGGATTCGGGTGCTCAGGTAATTGGACCTGCTGTGGTTGTTGAAACTGCTGGACTTGTGGTTGCTTTGGTTGTTGAAACTGCTGTGGTTGTAGCTGTTGTGGTTGTTGAAACTGCTGTGGTTGTAGCTGTTGTGGTTGTTGAAACTGCTGTGGTTGTAGCTGTTGTGGTTGTTGAAACTGCTGTGGTTGTAGCTGTTGTGGTTGTTGAAACTGCTGTGGTTGTAGCTGTTGTGGTTGTTGAAACTGCTGTGACTGTAGTTGTTGTGGGTGCTCAGGTAATTGGACCTGCTGTGGCTGTTGAACCTGCTGGACTTGTGGTTGTTGTGGTTGTTGAAACTGCTGGGCATGTGGTTGTGGGTGCTCAGGTAATTGGACCTGCTGTGGTTGTTGAAACTGCTGGACTTGTGGTTGTTGTGGTTGTTGGACCTGCTGAAACTGCTGTGGTTGTAGCTGCTGTGGTTGTAGCTGTTGTGGTTGTTGAAACTGCTGGGCTTGTGGTTGTGGGTGCTCAGGTAATTGGACCTGCTGTGGTTGTTGGAACTGCTGGACTTGTGGTTGTTGTGGTTGTTGAAACTGCTGGACTTGTTGTTGTGGTTGTTGATCTGTCCCCCCATATGTCATCACATTATTACCATGATATTGCATTTGTCCCGGTTTTAAAGGGGGTGGAGGGAAACTTTTGGGATCTTTTAAACTTTCAATTCTCGTCGGTGTCCTTTCATATTCGTAATCCTCATTATATGCATCTTCATCACTATAATCGTCATCACTTCCACTCTTTTTACTTCTGTTTCTATTCCCATTTTTTTTCTTATTCTTGTTTTGCGAATTATTTAAATGATTTCTCCCGGATTTGGCTACTGCTTTCGTACCCTTAACAGTCATCCTACCAGCACCTTTAAGACCAGAATAGATACTGCCTTTATTGTTATTCCAGAAGTCACTCATATTGATATCTTGTTGTTTTCTTTCTCTATTGTTCTATTGAATCTAAACAACACCTCTTTCAATAAACTGGGATCTTAATTTTCACTTCAATTTTAAAATTATTGGATAGCTTTTTGAAATTTTATACATCATATCAACTAAACTAAAAATTAGCAAGAAAAAAAAAGCTGAATGAGATCATAAAATAACAAGATATGCCATTTAGTTGGGTATTTTATGGATCAAATCGATTGATCCAATGGGATGATCTGCATAATGACAAGCTATCAAACTATTTAAAGCCTTCCCTCAAGGTGAAATACAAACCTTCAACAGACAATGAGACATCATATGATCATGTTACTATCGACATAAGAGACGATACAAATGATGAAACAATAAGAATATTGTTATTGAGTAAGGGGGGTCAAGTTGTACCCATGCTCTTGGCTATTCGAACTGATACGTTGAATACATATACAGCAGAGTTGGTAAAACAATGGTTTAAAGAAGATATGGGATGTATATTATGGGAAGTAGATATAACAGCGGAGCTAATGTTTAAGATATTGGATTCTATGACAGTTGGGAGTGCTATTAGTGGGTACAACTGGTTTAATGTCAAGATAATGTTGGAATTTGATGATCTGATTAACTCTAATTTGGATAAACTTGAAATATCGCTAAACAGCCAAGATAGCAAGAAGATCATAGAAAGCTTCTCGCTAGATGAAAGGAACAGTGATATAATAGCCCATCCTTATTTGGATGGGATTCTTTCGTATATTTATAATGAAACCGGTATATTATTGTTAAACTTTGATTCCCATATGATTAACATAGTAATTAACGGATATATGAAAATACGACATGACAGAATAATAAGCAATCCGTCCACATTGGATATAGGCGTTCTAATAAGTCTGCTAAACGCCATACAATTTTGAATCCATCCCCCCTCCATGGAGAAGAAATAGAGACAGTAGCGTATCTTTAAGTTATTATAATATATGTATATAAGTAAATATATATATAGCTTTTCAATCCGATTTGACACCGCCGGTACCAGCTTTCTCAGCCTTTTCGATAGAGACTTTGTCGGTTTTATCGCCACCGCCAAAACCGGAAAACATAGAAGCAACCTTGAATGGTCTTTTTAAGTCACCGACTGCAGGTTTGTTGAAAATATGGATCTTGACTTCGTTGTGTTCTAAGGCACCCTTCAAAGCGGAGAAAGATTGCATGAATAGAGGATTAGTATACTTCATGTAGAGATGCATGAAACCCATCATGGCGGCACCGCTGTAAATGGACTTAATAGCGGCATCGACTTCTTTCAAATCGTAGTCTCTGACAGTTGTGACTTCTAATTGTTCCTTTTCACCGGTGAAGGAGTTGCCTGGCACGACGTACTTTAAGGTCGTTAAATCGTTCTTCGATTGGATTTTCAACTTGGCCAATTGGTAGATGACCCAACCTATTAAGGTCATTGATACGTAGGCAATTCTAATATATAAAATATTAGTTTCATCTTCCATATCGATTTTACGAGATAGTTGCATCATGACCAACATGATGACAATGTTAGTGACTTGAGGATTCATTGCTGCTTACTGTATGGGTGTGTCGAGTGATGTGTGTGTGCGAATGGTGTTGACCGGTTAAGGATATAAAGGTCTTCTTCTCCAACTGTATCTATGTTTTTCCTGTATATATATACAGATATAAATCTACTGAACTGGATGGCGTATCTATATATCTGCCAAAAATCCAACCGAAACTTTGAACTAAAATTTTTTTTCGTTCCATCGTTTCTTCTGGTAACTCCTCAGCCCTTCTTCTGTCACATGGCGGTTTCAAAGTCAGCTCCTGATAGATTACACATTGGCCAACACATACGTTCTGTTATCTAGCGCAAGTGGTTTAGTGGTAAAATCCAACGTTGCCATCGTTGGGCCCCCGGTTCGATTCCGGGCTTGCGCAATCTTTTTGTACCGCCCCCTTGTATGGGGACCGACCAGTGGGAAACATGCGTGAGTCGATGTTGTTGGCGCCGGCAAGATCTGTCAAGATACCTGCCAGCTGTAACTGCATGATTGCCGGCCGTTGGCCTCGCAGGTGTGAGATCCTAGAGCCTCTGGATCGCACCGTAGTGTGTAAACGTATAAGTTCGTTCTTCCGGACCAGACTGGCGTGGGTGGCGGGGAACTTCTTCCGTCTCTTGATGCAATTGCTGTGTCGCTTCCACCCTGATAATTCTTGCTCGCACGCGGAGCGGACTCTGCTCCATCACAACCAGAGACATTACTACACGCTTCGGGGCGCGAGAGCTAGTTGTGGGTAGTGTCTGCGGCGAGGCACAAGACGCCGTCACTAAGCTGGCCGGACATTGTCCCGATCAGACGCTCTTGAGGATCTGGTTGGAACACCGCCCATAACATAGTCACCTACACGCAGAGAGTGAGGGAGGCGGTACATGATAGTTAGATGATTGTTTTGCCATGGTTAAATCCCGCTATCGCGACTTACGAAGAGATCGCACACGCATACACGCAACGCAACGCAACGCACTCACTCTCTTCTCGCTGCCCCTTTTTTCCATGCTGGCCTTGACGCCGCTGGATATGACATTATAAGGACTGCAGTGTGTTCCTCACGTTGTCGTGAGATATTTAAGTGCTCCTGTCGGCGGTGCTATACGTCCGTAACGTGGAGACGGCCTCCACCGACCAATCGTTCGCTGACACTCACTCTCGCAGTCACTGGCTCCCGGCGTAGCACCACCCTTCCTGATCATCTGATCATGATCACGGCAACAACCCCACTAAAACAACCCCACTAAAAATAACATTGCCGGCCAGTGATGGGTCAGCACCCAGACACCGCAGACTACGCTCGTTTCTTTTTATTGTAATTTTCCTTTTGTGTGTGTGTCCGTTTGAGTTTTTCTTTCCTTCTCTAACGGTGGTCTGTGTGTATTATGGCACAAAACAAATGGGTGTGTCTGCGTAGTCTGCGGGCGTCTCCCTGAGGTGGTTAGTGTGTTGGCGCGGTGTGTTTGTGTTTGTGACTCACTGGGAACATCAGAATCGTTTCTTTTTCCCCTTCTTCTTTTCTTTTCTTTTGCTGCTCTCCTCCCACGGCAGTGCAGGGCGCGTTGGGAATTTTCGTCTCCCAGCCTAGCCGGTCAGGCGCGTGCGACATATATGTCGCACAGCAACAGATGCAGAGATAAGAGAGGCCTCCAGAGATTATCTAAACTAACTTCTTCATCTCGGGTAACAAAAATTAAAACACCTCTAGAATTTTGTAATTTTTTTATCGAAATTTAAATCAGTTATATTAGAAAATAATTTATCCGAGGATCATAAAGGAATGTCGTCTTGCAGAAAATGATCCGATTAAATTTAAAACTATAAAGGACTTTTCCTTTTAATTATCTCATAAATCTCATATATATATACATCTTTGTCAGAATATAGAATCAAAAATAATATCCAGTTCGCTATTTAGGTCGGTCGGAAATACAACACATAGCCAGATATTCGCTGCATCCACGGAGTCGCTCCACACACACATACACAAACGCATTATGATTAACGAAGATATCACTCAAAGAAAAGTAGACCATGCAGATAGCAACTCTTTGAAAAGAGCCAGTAACGATAATTACAGCCCTAATAATGACCTGCATAGAACCAAGCTATCCCCAAATTCTAGCAGAATATCGCTCCACAGACAAATTAACTTGGATAGGAAGAATTTGCTATCGTCCAATAATTCGTTGTTGAAAAGAACTCTATCCAAGGACTCATTTATCGCCTTGAATAATTGGTATTCTACCGAAAATAACAGCAACAAGAAATACATAATAGACGATAACTCCATTTACACAAGAGATAATAATACTAATAACACAATATCCTTTACTGAGAATATCAGACCCCCTTCATCTCATCATAATGTAACGAAATTTACTAATTATTTAAAGCCAACTATGAACTTTACAGGCTATCAACTATCGGGCTACAAAAGATATCAAGTGAACGTGGAGTTGAAAACTGTGGATTTGCCAGTAACTTCTTCATCTAAAAGCATATCCTCGTTGTCACCCCATTTGACTGGATTTTTAACTATTAAAGGACTGACTAGTTCAAACCCAGAGATTACCACTTTTTTTGAGGGGTACGCTGTGAACTTTAATCAGATTGGATTCTTGTCTTCAAATTGGTTTAATAATGACATTTTATCTAATTTTATGGCTGATGATAAGACAGATTTAGAACACTGGCTGAACTTCCCTGCATTTAGAAGTCTATTCTTGGATGAGTTATCAAATTCCGACAACAGTGTACTATTGCCTCAAGATAGTTTAGACTCAATAAATTTTGTCGATCTATTTTATGAAAGTCAATCGAAATTAATTAACTATCTTAATAACAGATTCGTATTCATGAGATGGAAGGAAAAATTCTTAGTGCCAGATGCTTTTATAGATTCGGTAGATGGTGCTTCTTATGATGGATTCTACTATATTGTTCACGATCAAGTTACCGGAAACATCCAAGGATTTTATTATCATAAGGAAGCGGAAAAATTTCAACAATTAGAACTTATACCGTCTCTGGAATCCCAGATTAATTGTACTAGTAATTCTTCCTTCCAATTTGCATAAATATTTCATTCGACAGTACTTGTGGTTGTGTTCCTTTACTTTGTTTATTTTATTTTTTTCTTTAGGGTCCTTTATTCTTCATTCCTCAATCGTTTATTAATTTATTTATTCATTCATTTTTATTATGTCTAATATACATATATCATTTATACTGCCTTTTATAGAACATCATCAAATTTACTTTTTTTTTAATTGAATAAATATATACAAGTCGTAGAATCATCCTAGTAGTCTCATTGTGAATTCAAAGGATACAAATGTAGCGGCATTTGCAGGCGCTGCTCTTAACATGGTGGGTGTAAACCCTTTAAAAAATGATTTAAACCCATTTCTTTGATATATTAATTTAATTGCCTTAATCATGGAATTGTTAACTCTTGGATTCTTCAAATCATCAGTTTGTATAACCGATTTAACAACGTCAATTGGGTATATTGACATCCACAATGTTGTACCAGCCAAGGCCCCAAATAAACATAGCTTCCATGTTTCTATCGCGCTTCTCAATTTTGAATGATTTATTACTTCATTAGCTACTAAACTCTCATATACTAAGAAATACGTCCCTAACCCCAAACCAGCTCTTAACATCGTAGGAACTAACCCTAGCATCAGCTTACCATTTGCATTTAATTTTTGTATACAGTCTAAAGGTCCCTTAAATAACTCGCTGGCACTTTTACCATTATTGATAGTATTATTGATATTATTCTGTGTTTGTAACCTAATTCTGACATGCTCAATAGGACAGGCTAAAAACGAATTGACTACACCTCCGGTAAATCCACATATGTAATATTGATATAATGGTAATGATGTATTGTTGTTACCGGAAGATGGAGCAAGGCTATTAGTGTTATTTGAGGAATTTATTCTTTTGAAGAATCTTTTCATCGATTCATTAACACCAAACTGTAATGAAACACACACACCAACACCTAATAACGGAGTCAAAGTTCCTTTATAAAATCCCATCAAACCTTCGTTTTGAAATAATTTCCTTACTACTTCAATGACATTAGTCTGTCTGGTTGCTGTTTGCAGTCGGACCTTAGTAGTATCAAAAGGTTGTCCAACTAAAACTTGAGCTATACCACCAATCGTACCGGCAAATATATCCTTAGCCACTCTAGAATATTGTGGAGGCTGTACCTCCTCAATTTGATTTATTAATTGAGGTGTTGGGAATTCTTCAGACATATTCGCGAAATTCTATGTTATCCTTGTTTTCTTTGTTCTGTTTCTTCTTTTCGGTTTTTTTCAATGATCAATTTATGCAATCCAGCAATTCTTACCGATTAGCCCGCCAGATGATAAACTCTGAGCCATTAGGACAAACATTTTCTACTTACCATTTCGATGTTTAAATAAGCTAAGATTTAGACATTTAGAAGTTTCTACCTCATCGAAACAGCGTGACCGGGCTTGTAATGACTCTTTTTTCCGAGATAGTAATGATGGTAAAAAATTTCACTTAATAAGAGCGTTATTTTATATATATATTTACAAATGTTGCTAGAATGTCAGACATATTAAAGATACTGATTATATAGACACTATAGATCCGTTTCCAATAGCATACGCCAATGAGATCTTGTCGCTCTCTTTATTCCATACCAGTTCAAAAACATTATCTTTTTCTCGATTCAGTAAGTAAGTGCCCACTAAAGGTAACGATGATACGATCGGGTTTTTATTTATGCCTGTGTCTTCTCTTTGTTGTAGTAATATATGAAATAATAACTTAATATCAAAGACATTGACCTGTCCATCTATAAAGCCAACTGCGTATTTTGATGCATCCGGGCTTGGCTGGCCAACTAGTATTGGGATTCCGTCAAATATTGACATTGCCACTAATGATTCTTTCGTTATTGACCAGACGCGTATAGATCCATCCATTGAACAACTTATTATATGTTCCGTATCTAGCCACGATACTGATGATATGCCTTGTGAATGTCCATAAAAACAATGACTTGAGTTGCAATTTATACCATTCCATACCCTTATCGTGAAATCATCAGCAGCACTAACCAGTAGTTTATTCTCTTGATTGAAACTTAATGAACTTATGGTCCCAGCATGTCCAATTAGCTCACCGATAGCGTCAGTATTATCAACTTGGTACACTTTTATAATACCTCCAACGCCAGGTATAACAAATTTATCATTATCAACCCATTCGATATCTACTCCAAAAGACTCTTCTGGTACCATTTTTTCATGATTGTTATTAGGGCTACTAGTGGTATTAGTGTCTGCGGCAACAGAAGCATTAGTTGTATTGGTGTATGAACCAGAATGAGATGTAAGAGTTGATGCTAACGAGGAAGAATCAGTTTCAAAATGTTGTTTAACGGTCCCACTTACAATATCCCACAAAATTGTCACATTTTCCACATCCATAGATAAGAAGTAAGTAGATTCGTTATTCCATTTAATAGTAACAATTGGAGCTCTATGGAAATTGAAAACATTTTGCAAGTCACCATTTTTGTTCCATAGTCGTATTTCACCATTTTCAACACCAGTCAGTATCGAATCACCATTGGGTGACCATCTCAAGCAAGTTACTCCATTGGTAGTTCTTCCTGTACTAGCACTTAACGCAAATGGATGTCTTAGTGTATGGATTAATTCTATCTCAAGTGAGTCTGTCTCTTGTGTTTGAATAGTGTTGTTACTGTTGAACTTTATAATTTTCACCAATGAATCAAGTTCACCAATTGCCAATATATTCCCATCGATTGGATCCCATTCGCATGTTGTAATATTGTCTAATTCATATATTTCTTTTAATGTTCTAATAAATGAATGATTTTCCGATTTAATGATAGTTCTATCATCAGCTATATTAGACTCGTTATTCGTAGTTGCCACAGCATTATCTTTAGTCCCATTAACAGGTTCAATATTCTCTTCAAGCTCATCGTGTTCCAGGGAAAACCTACCCTTTGCAACAACATCTGGAAATTTCTCTTTATCAATTTGCAGTGCAGACATTAAATTAAAGGTATCTTTAAAATGCATGTTTTCAGCATCTCCATTTGGTGAGATCAAAAATTCACTTTCTGTATATAGTATTCCTCGTTGAATCATATTAACCAACGTCCCCATCGGAATATGCTGCTTGTATTTATCATCAAACTCAAGCACTCTTGTTTCATCTTGTAAGGCCAATGCACTCACTTCTAATCCCATCTCTTGAAAGTATCTCCATATCAAATAATTTAACTCTTCGCTAGTAACTGTCATATTCTGCTATTTCAGTAGTTATTGAACAAATATTGAATGGCAACAGATACCTTTTGGTAATAATCTGAAGACTCTATTAGAGATTTATAGAAGCGACATTCTTTCATTGAATAATCGACGGAATTCTATCTTGCAAGAGGTTTATTTTATTTTCATCATAGAAAATGGAGAATTTATTTATTTACAAAGTGCTGTAAGTTGAGAAAGATGAAAACAATAGAGTCTCGTACAAACAAAACATAACAAAGCAAAAGCAAGTTCATTTCAAATAACCTAATGGTAGATTTCTCTTTGCGTAACGCAAGAAATAATTGGAAAAGTTCAAAATCCAGTAATACTGGAAGCAATACCAGTCTCAAGGAGGAAAAACCATCTCTAAAGAAGACAAAGTCGAATAAATCTCTAACAAGAGAAGATGGTAAACCTAATCCCTATAGTCAATTGCGAGTACCTGATCAAGATGCCCCATTGCCTCAATTAAATGCAAGAGATCGTAATAAAGCTGCATCATCCATGCAAAGGAGGTTGTCAGTACATAACCCTAAATATACTGGGAATATTGACTTTTCATCTAACCCTTTACCCGATATATCTACCGTCAATATTAATAAATCTGTGGATAATGACAAGGTAAATAATATAGGTAAGAACTTAGCTTTAACATCTACGGCAACTACCAATGTAAAACCTCTAACCTCCCTATATCCAAACTCTGGCACTCTCTTTTCGATAGAAGTGCTTAGAAATATGTTAGCTGACCCTAAATTCCACGCTAAAGAATTTATTCATAATAAATTAAGTGGAGCAAGTGCACTTGATATTGATAAGTTTACTTCTAATTTGTCAGAGCTCTCGGAAGAAGTCCAAGATGAAATAAAATTAAATATAAATAAGTCGTACAGAGAAATCATGACTGTTAATAGTGATTTGGGTGTGGCAAGAACCGAATTAAAACAATTGAGGTCTAATATCAATGAATTAAATGAGGTCATGGATCAATTTAAGGGTATCGCAGAAAGAAGATTGTTTGAAGAGCAGGTACTTAAAAGACAGCAACAGGAGCAACATCAGCAGTATCAGGGTACAGATGGTCTATTAAGACCGGCAGCTATAAATAAAAGTGGGTCTAAAAAAGCAGATCGTGCCAGTGTCTTGATTTTGGAAAAGATGTGGGATCAAGAATTAGTGAAACTTTACAAAGAGATTGAGGGCGCTCAGAAATACGTTCCTCATATTCCTGGAAGACATATATTATTAAATTCTGCCGATTGGATAGAATTGAATACGGCTACTTTGAAAGGTTACCAAAAAGTCAATATTTACATCTTCAACGATACTGTTCTTGTGGCTACAAAGGCAAAAGTAAATAAAAATGAAGGATCAGTGAGCCATTGTGCACCACTTAAAAACGTAATGGTCAATTATGATAAAACTTCACAGAATCGTTTACAATTTATCTTTGGTAATTCTGCGCCATCATTGTATGAAGCTCCTACGGAGGAGAAATGTTTGGATTTATTAAACTGTTTTAGAAGAGCAAAGGACGATTTGCATGATATTTTTAAAGGTGAATTAGAAAACTCTAAAAAGATCAAAGAATCTTTTGAGTATTTTCAACAAACCCCTGGACGTGAGGGTTCAAAGAGTCCCATCAAAAATAAAAGACGTTCGAATGGTGCTTTTTCACCTAATAGGGGCTCTGAGGTGGCTATGGATCAATATTTACTTCAAAATATTTCATTATCTATACATTCACGTCCGTTTTCCAAGAATATTAGCTCGACTTCTCAGAGATTGAAATTATTGGATGATGACATTGAGGAAGTCAATATCGAATTGTCTCGACAAAATTATGAAAAGGCCGTGGAACTATTGCAATCTATTGAAGACGAGTTGAAAAATATAACAGGTGCCACCATGAACGATGAAGAGTTATTACTCTATAATTTAATTTTGTTAAAAATCAATGAACGCCGGGAATCCATAGCTTCTAAACTGTCCACTCTAATACTTTTTAACAATGATATTTCTCAATTATTCCTTGCAGTTAGAATTATGATAAAATTACATCTTCCAGAAGAAGGTCTGGATTTACTCTTACAAAGCAGGTCTACGGCAATTCAGGATTTGATATTACAAATTGGTTCTTCAGAGCATCCAACTGTCTATCTGAGCCAATTGGCTGTTGTACGATTTCAAACCATTAAGCAAACAGTGCTAAATTACCAAGAATTTTTCCAGGAAGCCGAAACCAAAATGTCATCAATTTTGGTAAATTGGTGTAGTGATGAAGTTGACAAACATTTCAAACTTATTAGTAAACAATTACTAAATGAAGAGCTGTTGTCCCCAACGGCTATAAAATCAACCCGTAAACAAATCGATGAGTTGAAGGCAGTAGGACTCGATTTTGTATATAAATTGGATGAATTCATCAAAAAGAACAGCGACATGATTCAATAGATGAATCGAACTGTCAACTTGGGCTCCCAATATATATATCACCCATAGATGAATGAAATACTATTATTGCTTATCTGATTTGGTATGCGACTACCGAGAGTCGATCATTATATTGGTGATTCATTGTCATTTGGATGCTTTTTCTTAAACGTGATCGAAATTGAATAAACGGTTGGAAAATTCTGGAAGCATCAAGAAGCGATGGGATGGACCAACGAAATTTGTAAGTTTGCATATAAAGCACATAATAGCATTTGGTTAGTTTGTATCCTAGATAGACATAAGACATAAGACATAAAGGTATCAGCGATATATCGAATAAGACCTATCAGAATTCTTAATCGATTGTAAAAAAAAAAAAAAAAAGAGAAAATAACAACGTAGATAATGGAAAAGCTATTGCATTGGTCAATTGCGAACGCACAAGGCGATAAAGAAGCTA
This sequence comes from Cylindricascospora bacillispora, assembly GCA_030573655.1. Lineage (NCBI taxonomy): Eukaryota > Fungi > Ascomycota > Saccharomycetes > Saccharomycetales > Saccharomycetaceae > Cylindricascospora > Cylindricascospora bacillispora. The sequence continues at coordinate 67,127 of JAJMDR010000008.1, read as the reverse complement.
TAGATAAGGCAGGTACCCCAGATCCAAAGATATTAGAACAACTTTTTGGCGCAGGTGGACCTGATGATCCAACTTTAATGAAGCAAGCGATAGTTGTTGCCCAGAATCCAGAAGCAGAATTAGAGAATAAGCTAATTGCCATGGATAATTTTGAAATGCTAATTGAAAATCTGGATAATGCTAACAATATTGAGAATTTAAAGTTATGGAACCCATTGTTGGAATTACTAGACTCTGCAGAGCCTGAACTTAGGGCGGCTACTTTGTCAGTGATTGGTACAGCAGTTCAAAACAATGTAGAATCACAGAGTAACTTCCTCAAATATGAAGGTGGATTGAAAAAACTAATAAATATAGCGAGTTCCCCAGAACAACCTGACAATGTTAGAATAAAGGCTCTCTACGCATTGTCCAATCTGGTGAGGAACCATCCAGAAAATGCTACACAATTTACAAAGGATGGTGGTATCGACATAATTGCTCCAATATTTGGAAATGTTGATACGAAAGCGAAAATGAAAATGAGAACAATTTCCTTATTAACGGCGTTTTTATCTGCTACAAAAATAAATGACACTCTTGTATCAACCTTAAGAAAAGACAATGTTCTAAGCGCCGTTATTCACAGTCTTTCAGTTGAAACTGATATCAATTTATTGGATAGATGTCTATTCTTCTTAGCACAGTTGATAAGCAATAGAATCAAATTCACTGGATCAGAATTGGAGGAACTAGGTTTAGGTTATAAACACATGGAAGAGTTTAAAGACAGACTGAATGAAGATGATTATCAAACTGTTAAGTATGTATTATAAATTATAATTTTATTTTTACTATCATCATGCTTTTTATTAACAACGTCATTCAAATAGAACCTTTTGTAAAATGCAAATCATAAGACAATCAAGAATAGATTCTTGATAATAAATGTTTATATCTTTATCTATTTATAAATTTATTGTACTCATAATTAGATTCTATTTTTTTTATTCAAGTGTAGAGTATGGATCTCGAGTTGTAAAAAGTTTGTATAGCTTCCTTTCCATAGTCTCTGTCAATAGATGTCTACCATCATCTCCGGTCTTTAACTTTAAATCTTCTAAGTCATCTAATAGGCTTTGGAAACTTGGATATATATTCGTAACAGATTTTGCCTTCAATTCTGGGGTTCGAACGATTTCGCGAAGAGTCTTCCTAAGAGATTCCTCAGTTGTTTGGGCAGATCTCACACTCAAGTGTGCATACTGCATATAGCGTATCGCTGGATCTGTTCGTTGTTTACCGATAATGGATATCAAATTGGGAAGACCATTAATAAACTCTAGGATTGAATTTGTAGTATGAATTTTCAAATTCCATTCCCTGTCTATATATCGAATTCTTTGTTCTAAATCAAACCTTTGAATATTTAGCTGTTTTACTTTCGCCAATCGCTTTGATGATGAGCTTCTAGACACCGTTTGAGAACCAGATAATTCATTAACTTTATCTTTATAAATTTGATCTTCTAACGTATCTAAAGATCGTTTAAGCTTATTCAATTCATTTAAGACCAATATTGTATATTTTCTGTTCTTTGAGAACACCCTCAATTTCTCATACAAATTTTTCTTTGCAACATTATATTCAGAAAAGAATTCTAGGGCATCGTAGTATATAATGCATACGTTCTCCTCGATAATCTTTGCGTGATCTGGAAAAAATACATCATGATTAAAATCATAAATACTATTACAATTTCTTATTAAGTTTATTGTTGGAAGATCTTGTGTCAAGTTAGGCCGTATCACAGCAGGTGCAACAAGTTCATTAAAATTAGGTACTATTTCCTCAAATTTATCAAGAATTCTTTGTGGTAAGTCCAATAACATATTTGATCTTGCAGCTTCTCTACCCTTAATTACTTGATTGACTTTTCTGAAGGCCTCTTTGTTAGAAGCAAATGAAGTTCTAAGCATTTCTGCAGCCTCATTATCGGTGAAGTATTGTCCATTTACGATATAATTGTCTAGCTTTATTCTCGAATAACATTTTCGTCGAATACCGGAAGAATTCGAGAAGTTAGAATCAGTAGAAATGTTTTTAGTTGGCTTGCAAACTTTGGGCGAATTTACTTTCTTATTTTCCTTTGAGGTTTTTGTTGGAGTTGAACTTAAGTTGTTCAATAAATATTTCTCATCTAGAAATTCAGCAATCTGGAGTTCTACAGAGTCCATATCATTTTCAGAATTCCTAGATATTGGAGCTATGCTATTATTGTTAAAATTTACATTTACAGTTTCCCTGTAAACTTTTGATCCCTTAAGTACAGGTTCAACATATAAAGATATCTTTTTCTTATTTCCCGGGGAAGTGCTTGTAGGCTCCAAATCAGTTTTCGATTTTATGTTTTTGTCTCTAGATGTTATAACTGGCGAGGACAACGGAAAGTCCTTCAATAGATCTAGTGGTTGACTACTACTCTTTTGGGTCATGACAGTTGGAAATATCTTTTCATTGTTGTTGTTGTAATGAGATCTCTTATCCTCTGGGAATCTACAACCCCGGTTGTTTAACGAGGGAAACAAATTCGGTGAATCAAATGACACTTTATCTATAGTATGTTCAGATTCTAAATCTTCTATTAGCTCATCCAATAGACAGGTTTTATTACCGATTACTTTAGGTGATTTTGATATTTGGGTAATTTGGGTTACAGGTGGTGAAGAGGGTTCGTCAGTATGGCCTTCCAACTCTAGACACCCAATCCCAGTATGACTAGAGGTAGGCTCATCTGAAATTTCACAATATTTAGGACTCTGTGTTAATTTTCGCCCAGAATTATCATCTACAGATTCACTTTCAATAAGGTTGATTACCTCGACCTCTTTTATATTATTATCATTTTCGGATTTATTTGTTACAGAAATACTCCAATTATCATCTAGTAATTCTATTTCTTGGTTCATTTACTTCTTCTACACGAGATGACTCTTTGATTTTCTTTGCATACTTCTCAACTTATATGATTTTACATGCTAATATATAAGTACATTGAAATTTTGAATCGCGTAAAGATGGTCCTAATTTTAACTCATCGCATGACTATCAACTGAGTTCGGCTGCAACAACTCTAAAACCACATACATACAGATACTCTATAAAACTAAATGACTGTGTTAGTATGTCTTGGATTTGCTTATCAAATCTCAAGAAAGAACCCTTACAATCCCTGAATTATCAGATAAAAACAATAATGCCTTACCTTCACAGCATATATATGACACTGAGTTCACAATGTCTTGTTTCCAGTTATCATGCCTTACAGAATTTCTAGTTGGTTGGACATTGGTTTCTCTTAAAATTAGGCTCAGAGAAGTTGTTACTTTTATTACTTGAAAACCGGGAGAAATGCCCGAAGTCCCACCATTCCATATTGATTTTATCAGCTTTGGTTTCTTTAGATCGATTGAAAACACTTCATTTGTAGTATTATCTATGATAAATAAAAGATCATCTTTCAGACATAATGTGCTAGTAATGGCAAAGGGATATTTAATATCAGTATGTATTTTATCGAGATCCTTGATCCGTGGCTGTAAAAGATTTGTGGATGTTAAATCGCCACTATTAGCGAATGCAAATCTGCAATGAATTTTTGGGAAACTCCAAATGGTAAACAACGTCTGTTTAAACCCTCCACTAACTATAACATAACCTGGACCTAGAGCAGGGCACATTTCTAGAAAACTAATAGGACTATGATCACCAAAGGTCCATGAATTGATTAAAACTGCAAATCTTAGATCCCAAACATCAAGAATACCTTTACTCGTTCCAAGAATCATTGATTGACTCTCTTCCTCTACTACAAATGTAAAAACTGCACCATGTGTTTTGGGATTTTCTATTGTCAATATGTTATCCATATTCCTCACATCAATCATATGAACTTTAGAGTCATATGTCAAACAAAGTAAATAGGTTAGTTCTTCGAATTGAACAGTCTTCATTGTCACAACATAATCACCAGGTGAATCATTTCCTATATGTCTATTGCGGATTGGTTTAAAATATGTTTGTCTTGAGGTGCTATCATTATTCAGATCATATACTAGTCTCAATCCAGTTACTACACCGTCAGTATTTGCTACAAAAATAGTATCATATCCAGGCATTATACAAATAGATGTTATGCTGGCTCCATATTCGTAGCTGGAAGATGAGGTATATGCTTGTCCATTTGCTATATCTGGAACGTTCCATATTTTTAACATTCCTTGATTTGATCCGGTAATAAAAAATGGGGAGGGACCCTGAGATATACAACTAGTTGTAATGGAATTTGGTTCGTTTTCTGTTATGGAAACTAAAAACTTTCCAAGTAATTGTGTTGAATTTTCCAAAGTAAAGTTACCCTCTGAGTATGGTCCAAATTCCTTATAATCCTTTAGATCTGGCATAATTGGAACATTGGCCAAAAAATGTTTCACTGTTTCAGAGCTCCCATCATAGCTGTCTCGTACCACAAATCTCATTAGTTCATTGACCCTTGAGTTTTCTTCCTCAAAGCCCGACACTGGTGGATGTTTTGTTGGATGCTCTAAATGAACATAAATATTCTCTAGATTAAAGGTAGTAGTGGCTAAAGATTTTCTTTGGAGTATTAGAGACCCATTCAAGTCAGTTGCTCTTGGTTGGATACTCGGTTTTTTCGCAACACAGATATTCGACTGATTGTTGATAGTAGCATCGCATTCAGTTTTATCATATGTAACATCTACGTCATAAAATACAGTTCTAGGCATGATATTGGCAATATTAAAAATCGAATTACTTTGGCTCGATTCTTCATCTTTTGACGTGAATTGGAAATCAGCCTTTCGGGATAAAAAAGATGATATTTTTATAACATAGCCCCGTAAAACAATAATCTTCCAAATATCTTTCTCTAGGAGACCTATAGTTTTGAACCGTGAAATCCATGCTAAATCCTCCTTTGTTAAGGGTATTTCTTTATTATCGAGGGAAGAGACTACAGAGTGGGCATTTCTTACTGTATTCTTGAAACCGTAATTCTTAGAAGCATAATCCTTGGTTGCGAATATTGTAGTGCTATGACCTACTGAATCCGTCTTCGTATTTGGAATTTGTCTCCAAAACAGAGAATTAGAAGCCCTAAGTGACCAACTGCATAACATATTGTATACAGTTCTAGAGAGTGGTTGAACACAACTGGCCTGTAAGAAATCAAAGTCAAATTCCACATCGAATTCAAAAAAGGACTTCACAACCGGGTATAAGGTGCAATATATTTCTGCCTTGCTCATTTTCTTAGAGAATTCCACGATCAACAATAGAGCAAAATTTCTTATCCAATGATTAGGATGGAGGAGTAATGGTGATGTAATTTTTGCAATATCAATAAATTTACGTTTGTCGATTAACTCCATTACACAGAGATCTTTTATACTTTTCAAAACATTTACCACCACCACTTCTTCAGAGTCGGTTAAAGTTTGTATTAATAAAGGCAGGATATACTGTTCCAGCGATATGGGGCCCAGTAAAAGAGCTATTCCAGATAAGCTATTTGTGAGTGCCACCCGGAGTGCAGGATTCTTAGCATTCAAATAAGTGATTAGATGGCTCAGTATAACATCATTTGTCTTTTCCCTTCCAAAAAATTTACAGAGAGGTAATATGTTGCATAATAAGGCTAACTTGACCCTTGTGTCACTATCCGTAAGTAAAGAAACAGTTATATCTTCTACTTGCTGTAGTAATTTCCTCATATATCCATTATTTATTTCAAGTGACTCAAAATCCTGAACAAGGGCAGTACCAGGAGTCTTCTTCCAGGAATTATAAAATGATATTTCCTGAAAATTATTGGCCACAGTTGTTAGATCACTTAAACAATTTGCCAGAACCATTCGTACGTACGGGTAGAACTTGCTTGCCTGTAGTAATCTTTTTATACGTGGCAGCAAATAGTCTACAAATATATTCTCATTTAATGGCGATACTTGACTTATAGATAGAAGTACTTGAGCCGTTGATTGTAGAGCTAATGTTTGTATGTTTATCGTTTCATTTTCAAATAACGCAACTAGATGTGGGATAACACGATCAATTCTATTTTCATCAGATACAAACTGTGAAAATACTACTAATAGTTCAATACATTTCATCTTCGTGGTTTCAGATGTAATATTCCTTACTGCCTGGCAAATATATGATATAAATAATAATGCAACTTCTTCTTTTATTTCTTCAGGGAGATCTGAAGATGCTGAGTTTCTTAAGGTTTTGCGTAAATCCAGTAAAGATAGATTCTGTAGCTTTATTTTATTAGTTAATATATTACCACTATCAGTAGAGTTGCTTTTAGTCCTATTAGCAAAAAGTCTTCTATAGTTTAAAGATGAGCATATTTTATGGAAGTCCATGTACATTTTCTCTATACATTCATCTATAACTTCAACTTTGTCTTCTAATGTATCATGGACACAAATTGACCCAGAAGCTGGTGTGCTTGTACCTAATGTAGCCAACGTTCTGAAATATTCATAGGTAAATGTATAGAAATTTTCTGGGAATAGTACCTGTCTATATTTTTCCAGAAGTTGGTTAGCTGATAAACGTTTAGTCGGATCCAATTGAATCATATCAGTAATTATATTTCTGACTTCTTCCGGGAAGTTTTGTTCTTGGAAGAACGACAAAGGGGCGTAAGTGCCATTCTTATATTTGTATAGCTGTGACAAATCAAATAAGCGCTTGCCCTCCGCAAATAATTCAGCAATACAACAACCTGCACTGAAAATATCCATCTCCTTTGTTATTGAATACGTTTTGCTATCATTGTGTCTTTTGGTATCAAACCTCTCTGGTGCGACGTAACAAGTTCTTCTTTTGGAAGTATCGAAATAAAATAAGAACTCACCAGGGTTGTCTTCGGGTAAATATGCTGGTTTAATTGGGGAGGTAAAATCTGTTAAGACGACCCAATTCCAACTAGTTACCAATATATTCTCTGTCTTGATGTCTCCATGTGATATGCCAATCTCATGGATGTCTTTAAGAAGTTGTAATAATTGGAACGTAATGAATTTTATTTCAACATCTTGCAGAAATGGTCTAGAGCTTATTCTATCATATAAATTACCTCTTAGATGTTGTCTAATTAAGTATCCAGCCCTGTTAGATTCAATAAGTTTACTATAATTTAAAACATTTGGTAAAGGTCCCAAAAGCAAGGCTTCGCTTTTCATGTTTTGCAAAACATCATTCAAATCAATGTCATCCTTTGGTTTAACGAATACTTTAATAATTATCTCCCCATTTGGGTCCAAAGCTTTACAAGTTTTTAGGAATCTGGATGAATTCAACTGTGAGACATAATGAACTTCGTCTAACACATCGATATACGAAAATATGGCAATAGAGGGAGAAGTTTGAGCTAGTAGAGACAATTGTGCCCCCATTTTGCAGCTTTTTGGACTCTTCTGTGCACCGTAGTTTGCTTCCTAAATCCCTTTCGCTTGATCTTAGATACTATTTCGATTAGTTCTCTTATTTCTTTAACTATTATTGTTTTTGAAAAAGGGTCCCTTACCGATTTTTCACTATAAAAGCAATCGAATGTTTATCATCTTATCATCTTTCCACTTATAAATATATATGTCAAATATAGATAGATAGATAGTATACATTTATATATATAAGAATGTGAGAACTTAGCTATACTTATGCAAGCTTGATACTCTATAATTTTTTAGAATATTCAAACTTTAACTCCTCCAAGAAAGAAGTTTCGTGGAATCCTGATTTCTCAGTCAAAAGTTTATAATTGTCGTTCGAAATCTTTTCAACTTTATCGTTATATAATCCGCATTGTTCCAACGCATCCTTTGGTTTTATAGTTATTCTCCCATTCTTGAGCACATACTTAGTTAATGACAAGGAGCACAAGACTTCGCTATTATTTTTACCACCTTTTCTAAATGAACTAATAACATATAGCCATTTTTCATCCCAGCAAAGAATTCTTGACGAAACAGTGTATTTCTCAAAAGGTTTGATTTCCTTTAGGAAATTGGTGAAAACGTTAGCTACTGGGACATATGGCCAACGTTTTGATATGAAAAATAGCTTTTGAAAGATCTTGCACATTAAATCACCTCTTGAAATATCTAGTTCTTCAAAATATGTTGCATTGTTCTTGTGCAAATACAAATCACATTCGAATGGGGAAGCATACGTAGTGAATTCACTGTAGGAGAAGCATCCATATTCGTTTTTTTGTAATTTCTTGATATTCGCAGTGTCAAATCCAGTAATATATGGTACAAATAGTGCCTTTATTATATAATAATAAAATCTGAAGAAATAGGCAAATGGGAGTGACTTAATTGATGATGCACAGTATGCAACAAAAAGGTATTTAAGATAATTAGATACGGCCATAGATAGAGTTCTTCCGTCAGCAAAGTCTTTGTGATGATTCAAGCGAAAATCAATTGCAGTGAGATTAGCACTTCACTATTATCATCATAAGATTAAACTTAAATGGACATACTGTCACTCTTCCTGTGTGGTTCTCTTCCTATTTATATAGTCAAACGGGTTTATCTGACAATTACCGATCCATTTTTCGTTGGATTTTTCAAGAATCAAACAAAAAAAAATGGTCAATAATAAATTGCCTTCAATGTTTTAGACAGCATTCGCATGGTTGATAGTATAGAGGGAGCCTGGGAGTTCTAGCAAGACCTATATGCTACAGTTGCAAGTTTGATAATTGAAGAGGTGTGCTGATTAAATTGAACTCAGTTCCGTGAATAAAAGTGTACAAGTTTTGGCAGAACTAGAAATATCAAATCATGGTTAATGAATTATCAGTGGAAGAGGAAGCTAAGTACATCACAGCTTTTTCCAAGCGTATTATTAGACAAAAGAGCGGAAACTATCGAGTTCTGAAGAAGACTACAGACGGAGAATATTTCTTTCCAAAATCTCTGGGAATTACTACCAACAGAGGGAATAAATTGTTACAAGGCAGCGAGTATGTTTCAAGAACAAAACTAAACAATTCTAAGGCTATTAAAGAGGGAAATATATTTTATAATGGGTCAGAACATAGTTTATTACAAAGGCGTCGGAAGTTTATGAAGTTGGCTGTTCCGGAATGGCAATTGGAAACTTCCATGGATAAAAAAAAGGATCAGAAGAGTCGTGCAGATGAAGATGATGACGATGACGATGACGAAGAAGATCTATCTAAACTAGTCGATGTGCGCAGCATATTAACACCTATATCCTCATTGGCTGATATTGCCAAAAAGGATTCTTTACTTCGAACCTTTAATAATGATGTGTTAAGGAATTTAGAATTACATATAGTTTTAATGATTGAAAGGGAGCAATATTCGGTAACAAAATACTCAGACTTATTACAAATGTTTTTAGGTGAACATGTCGGTCCATTGTATGAAAGCGTTCTAGAATTACCCAACTATGATCATAATTTAACACTTCCTGATGAGTTTGCCAGTTCTGATACAGAGGATGAGAAGCTTAAAGATCAAAATAAATTGGATCAAGGAGAAGGAGATGATAATACCAAATTTGGTGCTGATGCTGAAGTTTTAGGAACTGCCAGGTCTGATGTTGTCGGGGTTGAAGATTATGACCCATTTTTTGCCCCTCCAAAGATCCATAATACAAATGCACTATTAAGTCTATTGCCTGAATATGGAGATATGACGGTTGCAGAAGAATTAGAAACAGCAAGACAGCTGATACAAATCGCTTTGCAAAGAAATTTGGAATTTATTAGAAATTTGCAGAAAGTCCGCGCATTCCTACTAAAAGCTAATAGAATACGAGAGCGTATACTATCGTGGAGTAGAGAATATGCAGGTCATGCTGAAGAGGACGTGACCATACCCACCGCATTGAGAGTAGTTAAAAGAGGGTTGATAAGTGCAACGACCAACAGATCTGTAACAAGAGGATCAAATCAAGATGAAAATTCACTGGAAGATGGAGCTGAAATATAGAGTACATATAAGGTAAATATTAATAATATGTATGAGTGTAGTAATACATAAAGGATAAGTATTTTATTAAATATATGATTTTTGAACAGGTAATGCACTTACCATTCATTAGAAGTATGATTCAAAACTGATATAAAGTTACTATCGTTAAAATCAGACTCACGAGTGTCAGCATTAATGTGACGGAATACTGGTGCAATACATTTATGAACAATATTTTCGTACAGTTCCTCAATCAAATCTTTTAGCTCGTCACCTGTTTGTTTGAAATCAGGGTAGGCATTTATTTCCAGTACCTTAACGTTGTATTCCGAGTCTACTAAGAAATCAACACCGTAAGTTTCAAAGGCATTATCCAACGGTTGAAAGTTCATTGAATTTTCTTTTGAAGCGGCCAGAAATAAATCGTGAGCTATCTTATGAATTTGAGATTTTATCTTCGTTTTCTTACTTTGATCAATATCTGTTATTTTATCAAATTCTAAAACAGATAAACTTTTTATGTTATCATCTGTTTGAATGCAAGTGTTTGTTAGGTGACATTGTAAGTTTTGTAAATCTACTGGGTCAAAATTTGTTGAATCTAATTCATTGAATTTCGTAGGAGCAAATAATGCCAACATTCTATTGTATACGAATACTTGTAGATTTTTCATACACGTTATGTAACATCTAATATGAAATTTTCTGTTTCCCATAGATGGAAGTAATAATGGGTTAGTCATATATTCTTGAATTATAAAGTGACGTAATTGGGAGATGATGATCCTATTGTTATCAATCTTTACCTTGTCATCTAAACCTTCATCGTCGTCCTCTTCATCGTCAAATGAGTCAAATATAGCTTGCAAGTCCTCAATTGTCTTAAAGACTCTTATACCTTGAGCTTTGTCACTCATGCTTGGTTTAACAATCCACCATTTCTTCGATTCAGTGTTTTCGAGTTCTTGACGTAGTTCCCAATTTTCATCCAAGGCATCATCCAGGAATTCAGCATAATCTAAATCAATTGTGAATGATTCTAAATAAGCCTTACTTAATATGGAATCAGGGTTTTTACTTGTGAAAAGTTTTATAGTATGTGACAGGTAATGCTTTCTTATTAAAGCCTTTCTGTAAATATAGGTATTGATGTAATAATTGTCCGGATGAGACATTACTTTGTCCATATCTATTTGTTCGTAGTCGCCATAATGAAAAAGTCTCCCTTTAAAATTCTTAGGGTGTTCATTTACTATCTCTAAGTTATCGATATGGTGCGATAAGGCATTTATCAATGGTAAATAGATATATTCGGTAGGGTTTATTGTAATTAGGACCACATTTTTTGGGGCATTCTTATTAACAATTGATTCATATGCATCATTTAATGATGAGTTCAATGTGATTTCTCCCTTTATATGAGGCAAACCTTTATAAGATGCTCTCAATGGAGTTACACTGATCATTTTATTTTCGATTACTTCCATATCATGTTTGGGGGCGTCTTCTCCATCCATTTTATTTAAATGATGTGAGTTTCGGTGAGCTTTAAAGTCCGGTGACCAATTAAATGATATTAAATGTGATTCGTTACCATCTTCAATATCGCCTAGGTTTTCTAACATTGATCTGTTGATAATGGGGCCTTCGAATAATTTAGACCATCTGTTTTCCCAGATTTCTGTATATTGTATTTTGGTATCTTTGGTCAATTCTTCGTGTAATGGTACATTTATACTATAAAGATCTGCATCGTCGTTCCAATGTTCATAGAGGTATTCGATCAATTCGATGGATCTCAAAGAAGCCAATTGTAAGATATATTCTGGAACTGACTTATTGCCATTAAAATAAGCCCAAGAAATAGCAATTGCCCTAGTGTCCCCCGCGATGACAGCTTCCATAGCTGCACCTACGGTCCCACTTGACGTAATATAAGCAGCGGAGGTGTTTCTGCCGACATTTGGGCCTGAAACTAATAGGTCAAACTTCTTCCCCGTAGCATTTAAGTAGTATAGCCCGATGTTGGCACAAGATGCCGGGGTTCCATCCAATAGAATCCATTCAATAGCATCGCTTGGAATCTCCTCGTTGTGGTTCATCAAAAATTTTGCATGTGACTCATCATGAAGGTTGAAGATCTTTGCTCCATTGTTGTCATCCCCATGGGGTAATTGAGGATAGAGATAGGGTCCCCAGAACGAGTCATCAGTGGAATTCACCGAGGAGTAAATGAATTGCAGATTTAGGCTTTTGCCCGGTAGGTGAGCCTTACCAATCAAGGATTTTTGAACGTGCGGCACCAAGATGGTGAATTTCCAATTGGGCTTAAACTTTCTAATTGACTGGATGAATGGTCTGATGTAAGGAGAAAATTGGTCATTCAATGGCCCATCATCGTTCGTGATCAGGATGTGCATTTTTGCTACTGCTGCTGTTGTTGTTGTTCAATATGTTCGAGAAGTGCTGCTCCCACCTATTCGTTGATGTTATTTATATCTGCCGACACCTATCCAACAGGAGCCCACCAGTTGGACCAACCATGGCCTGGAAGATGAAGGGGAACAAACACAGGATTTGCTAAATAGAACACACTTCCAAAAGTCTCGGATGACGCACATGTGATTATCAAATCATCGAGAAATAAAAAAAGTGGAAAAGAGGAAGAAGAAAAAGGAAGACACAACTTCAACGCAAGAACAAGACCACTTCGAAAGGCGACGACCATAGACAAATAACGAGGAGATCCTAGTACAAACAGAGTGGGGGGTCCTATTGCGAACGGAGGAACCATGTCAGTCTTACTGAAGTCACTTTACAACCAAAATGTTGATCAGGAGAAGATAAACATTGCGGAAGTGCAGTTCAACGCGATGAACATCACGTTCAACAACATTCTGGACACCTGCCTGAGCAAGTGCATAAAGCCCGACACCTACCACGAGAACGAATTGACCAAGGGCGAGATGTGCTGCATTGACAGATGCGTGGCGAAGATGCACTACGCGAACAGACTAGTCGGAGGGTTTGTTCAAACAAGAGGGTTCGGCCCCAACTCACACATGCCCCATTACGACAGTTTCAGACCACTACCCGGACAAGACCCATGATCTGCCCCTCACGTGCTGTATATACATGTCAATATTACTACGTATAAGAGATACTCTGTAAATATAGCGCTTTATACAAGAAAACACACACAATAAACGGAACGAGGGCGGAGCTAAGCGGCCACTGCGCCCGTCGACGTCGAGCGTGTACGTTTTCCTCCACCTCGTCGTCCCCCGTCCCGTTCCACGCACCCTCCACCCACCACCCCTTGACAAATATCACACAGCGATCCTCTCGTGCCAGAGTCTACGTCGCGCGCACGGGTTGTTTTTCAATCGGACTGTAAAATTCACCTGCTGTGCCAGAACGGTTCATTCAAGTATTTCAAAAATTTCTCTTTCTCTTCTATGCGGAAGTCTCTCCGTGGGTTTATTTGCCAAAAGCGCGTGCGATCACTCCATACGTGCTGGAACCAAAAGCGACTCTCTCTCAGTCTCTGTATCTCCTTCCGCGCATTAGCATTGGCATTGGCACGACGGATGTGGCACTATTTTTCGCGTGTCTTTTCTGTGCACGGGAATTGGAAACACCTGTCCCACATGAAGAAAAAAATACCTTACGCCTGCCCATAATAACACATTGTTAACTGGAATACCTCAGCTAGGTGGTGGCCGGGGCCCCTCCTCCTTTCCCATACACCAAACCTACCATGGTGTTTAGCGCGAGAGGGATAAACAAAGAAACAAACACACAAGTAATCAGAAAAGACAAAAAAGCTAACACTATATAAGCTACTTCATATATCCTGGTTTTTTCGCTCGACACATGGGGGTTGGTGTGTGTGTGTGTGTGTGTTATTCGGTCCCCCCCGTCTCTTGTGATGTGTTTGTGTGCGTCTGTGTGTATGTGTGGGTTCCCTCTTTCCTCTTCTCTCTCTTTTGTTTTTGCGCTTGTTTTTTCCCTCCCCTTCTTTCACGCTCTTTCTTCTCCCACTATATAAATTTTACTCTTCATATTCCCATTCCATAGAGAAAATTTTTCTTCTTCTTCACTATAAAAGAGATAATCTTTGTTATATAGTGTGCCAGTTATTATTATTTCCACTGTTAAGTTTTTAGTGCTGGTCCATTACACTAATTGTTTGTTTCCGGGTCTCAGTTTTTCTTTTTCTCTCCTCTCATCGTATTTTACAACATATTTTGTTTGGTTCAGTTTGTTTTTCTCCCACTTTTCCCACATTATAAATATATACACACTATACTATATATTTTTGTTTTTCCCTCCCTACCCAGATATTCAAAGAGGAAACACACACAAGAAGACATACCCACACCAATCCACCCAAATTTGAATATTTTACATAATGGCCCCAAGAGACGGTAAAAAGAGAACTACAAGAAGAAAGAAGGACCCAAACGCTCCTAAGAGAGCCTTGTCCGCTTACATGTTCTTTGCTAACGAAAACAGAGATATCGTCAAATCGGAAAATCCAGACGTAACGTTCGGCCAAATAGGTAGACTGTTGGGTGAGAAATGGAAGTCTTTGACTTTTGAAGAAAAGCAACCTTATGAAGCCAAGGCCGAGGCAGACAAAAAGAGATATGAATCTGAAAAGGAATTATATAATGCTACTAGAGTATAAGATGATTGAACTAATTTAATACTTACTATTATTATTTCAACTTATATTCCTTTTAGTTTGTTTATTGTAATTTTTTTTGTTACCAATATCCTTTATCTCCTTTCTTTATCCGATTATCCCATTCCTCCTCCCCCTTTGTAATGTGTATTTTTTTCCATTTCCTTTTATTTTTTATAACAATATAATTTATGTGTATATTTATGTGATTTTTTAAATATATGTCTGAATATTATCCACTATGGATAGCCCTTTTCAACATATATATATATATATACGTATATGCATATGTGTAACCTTTGTATTAAAGAGAAAAAATAAATTTATGATTATTCTAAGTATATATATTTAATCCGGTTCTATAGTGTGCAGGTAGGCAGGCAATCTGGTCAGTCACCTTTGGTGTAGGGTATAGACATTGAGGCTCATCCAATTTTTAAGGGTCCTTTTTCATGATCTTTCCATCTCCAGAAACGTAGATCGTATACAACTTCTCTCAGTCAAGGGCAAAATTAATTTAAACGCGTCGCCCTCATTTAAATAATACCTGAACATTCGTTTCATCCTGATAAAACCAAGACTTTCGTACAAATTCAATGCAATCAAATTGTTTACCTCCGTCTCGAGTGTTATTTCATCACACCCATCTTTTATCATCTTATCTATCATCAGCTTGACAAGCTTTTTGGAAATACCTTGGCCCCTCATTGAACTCTCCACGGCAAGCATCCCTATGTATCCTCTCTTTCGTACGTCGCGGTGCATGTCTATCTTGCAAACAATGCACCCTACTGGATTGTTGATGTCGTTATCTTTAATGGCGATGTATGAGTACTCAGGCCATTGGTTGATGAAATATCTGTACACATATATGGAATAGGGCTCGGACAAATCCTGTGTTATTAAGTGGCGTACCTTGGAAAATTGCACCTCATTGGACAAGTCTAATGGTATGTATTCTATAGACATTTTAGTTCGAGTTTAATTGATTGTACCGGTGTGTGCTTTTGAACTGTCCGATTGATGGTTAACAGAGGACTGTGGTATTCTGTAGCAGTTACAGATCGTTTATCAAATTTTAAGGAGCTACTTGGATGCTCTGGGATCGAATACTTACTTATATCTCTGATTAGATGGCAGATATATCATTAATTGAGTCTCCAAAAGAAAAGGAAAAAGGTAGATATAAGCACCGAAATTTATTTTTGTCTTCCTTGTCGTATCTCCTAGTATAAGCTGAACAAGTGTTTTCTCTCTGACTAGTTCCAGTTGTGTATTTTTTTTCCTTTTCATTCCCTCCAATGTTGCCAATTTTTTCTTCAATGATTTTTTTTCGTCCTTAAGTGGTCTGAATGGGTTATTGGCATTCGGTGAAAGTTCCAACATGATTGAGAACCCTAAATCCAATCATTCATTCTCGTCAACTAATGGCTCACCCAAAGTAGGATAGTTGTCCTCCTTTGTCAATGACAACTGACACTAGGTTCTGTAATTTCTAATAATATCTCTAGACAACCATAGCTCGAATGGTATAGGAGATATTTGTTATATGTGGAACACATTCGGTGAATCCTTGTATGCGGGACAACACCTACTGTGTTAGTACTACTCAAGCACGTTTCAATAAGACCGGAGGCAACATCTTGTCTATTCTTGTTAAATAGGATTGCCATTGAAGTATCTGTGCTCTCGCAGTATCTATTTTATACGGTAGAGAGAAAATCACCTAAGGTTCCGGCTACCATAAGCAAACGATGTCAAGCTACTAGTACTTCTTGTTTATTTCTGTTTGGACTGTGTTGTCAAACCCACATGGATTCTTACTACATATATTCTTTAATGTTCAAAGGTATAATTTGATCTGCAAGAATACGGTAAGCGACAGGCACAAGTTCCTAGGCTGTATTTTAATTATTGAATAGATAGTCCTAGAAAAGCACTAGTTGTCCTGCCTGACCTTGTTGATTTTCTTCTTAGAATTGAGATCAGTCAAGTTCAATTACACCAAAATGTTCACTTTAGAGAGCGCCAATGTCATTTTCATGGATAGATCCCCAATGTCTTGAATGACCATGTAGCGGGTTTGGAAAAGTTCGTTACGTATGAGGCTATTGGCACTGTGGGACCTGACTGGTTTTAGAACCTAGATATTTTTCCGAAGGTGAAAGTGTCCCAGGTATAGAACGACATCTCTTCTCGCCAAGTACTTATGAGAATGTTCGAACCTGAGATAGCATTACATTACAGTTGATGGCAGTCAAGAGGAAGAAACTCATGCATACAGAAAAGGAGCGGGAGCTCATGGTGACGGTTCAAGATAGTGCATCTTAAGTTTTCGCGGAGAAAGTATGGCATAGAAGAAATTCAATGTCGTGGAAGAAAATATTCGTCGTCTCTAACAAATGCACATAATCTCATTGTTCTCGATCACCGTACATGAATCATTCCTCTACAGTTTGCCAGATTGGTGGTAGGCTAACCATTTTTCTGGGTCGGATCCTATCTTATCCAAGAGAGAAGAAGCGTAGCAATTCTCTCAGTTGTTTTAGCAGCCATTGGCGTTTGCTTTTTTTGCCATGCAGAGTGAGAAATCTCTAGGGCAAGATTCAGGATAAAATAATCGAATTACTGGAAAACCATTACAGTAAAATTCTGCAAGGACAGGACAGGGTGAACATAGACACGCCAAACAATATTAGCATTCGATGATTGGAACGTGCCTATCAGGCCGTACTTTAATTGGTAAACGAGCCAGCCCAATTAACATATAAGACCTGCCAGATAAGGCTGCAATGGAAGCCCTAAGAGCACTAATTATTTTGGAAGTGCTTAGACAAGAGCTACGTGTATGAAGGGGCCGGGGACCTCGTGTAAGAAAGTGCCCCAGCTACTGCTACTCGGTATCTCTACTATTGTCGCACCTTTCTCATTAATAAATAAAACTCCCGGACTTCGATATGAGCACATAAATACCAGTATGTCCTTGGCAAGATTCTTATTATTCAACCTGTTGCGCTAGGATGTTTATCGAACATCTGATTATTTTTGTTATTCTTTCACGATATCCAGGGCATCTATGACAAAATTTCCAATCCTTCTAGATCCATAATCAAGGAGTTCACTAGCGACTATATATAATTTAGATGCTGCACCACTAGAATATATTACGACGGAACACGAGTACTATGCTTGTGGTTTTCTCTGGACCATCTCTCTTTTGATTTTGCAGAAATCACCGAGACACTATTTCAGTGCTTTGGGGTGGGGACCTCACTTTTTCTTGAAAAATAAAGGACCACACACCATCACAAAAGTCAATAGGAACAGTCAAACCTTTAGACAGACATAAAATACCACACCATCAAATATAAAGCTGTGCTTTATCCTGGTAAAACTAAAGGTGAAGTTAGTACACTCTTTTCCTTCTCATTGTTAATTGTACTATTATTTTTATTTGTATATTTCAGCATCTGCATAAGTTATATCTGTCTTTATGTTCATGTATTATTATTGTTTTTAATATATTTTTGGTTATGTTAAAAATAATTAATGCTAGTACAGGTGAGTCTATTTCTAACTTACATCTAGCATTCTTTAAGGACTACAAGGAATTTTTCCGTTACGTCTCCAATAAATGGTTTGATGAATCAGCGAATCTAAGAAGCTCTGTCATTAAGGATAATTATGATGTTGATAACAGCAATAATCTTTTGATATTGCTGCCATATGGTACAAGATTAGATTACCATAACTTCAATGAGTTAGTGAGAACAACAAAGGTTAAAGAGCAATCGGATGAGCTGGAACTATACATATTTGATAGAAGGCTATTTTCAGTAATTAATCAACCGATAGATATCTTTGTTTCAAACGGAAGTATAAATAATGATATTTTAAACAAAAGGGATGAGTTATTTAATAAGATAATGCAAGAAACTGATGAAAAAGATTCATCCTTTCGAGTAATTAAGCCAATTGCATCCCCACTTATAGACGTTCAATTGGACTCTTTACAAGACAATTCGGAGGCTCTTAAAAACTTAATTATTACAAACATGGGATGGTTAAATGCTTTGCAGATAGATGTTAATTATTATCACGATATAATTGATCACAAGCTTATCGAAATCGACTTATTACTTAATTGTTTATCATGTTGTCAACAGTACTTAAAAGTATATTGTTACAATAATATAGAGAAAACATTTAATAAGCATTTAGGGATACTAAATCAGCTAATTAATAACCATTCAGACAATGATTGGTTACAATTCTATAGGGACGTCTTGTCAAAATTGAGTGGTTTCGATAACTTGAAATTAGCAAGTTTAGTTGACATCAGAGAATTACAAAATGATGAAGCGGCTATGAAAGATTTGATTTTTAAATCCAATAAACTTTTGTCCGTAGATTTGACTAAAGAACTGAATGACAACGCAAAATTGAGGGATGTTATTGATTGTAACATTATTGAACTAATTAAAAGATTTAAGCCCAATGATTCTAGTTATGATTTGGAGAATCAAATGTTACTTAGGTTTAATGAACTAATTAAATCATTGAAGTCAGAAAATGAGGGTATTTTAGGGAAAACTAACGAAAATAATGCTGTGGACAAACAAATTATTGCACAGATATCAAAACAACAAAATGAGACTGTAAGGCAGTTATTTACGATTGCAAGGGCATTGTATCAACAACTACAAGAAGTTGACGAAAAAAGAGATTCTTTACAAAAGCAAAATTTATTAATGTTTGGACAAATATCTTATATTCAGATTAAGATCTTGCAGCATAAAAAAATTTTAATGATGGATTCTAATAAATATCTGGACGGGTTGCAAAGAGTCAAGATTAAATTTGCCAACCTTAAAGATTTGCCCTTAAGTTACGGGTTATACGTGATAGAAAAATATCGTAAATTTTGTTGGAGCTTTCAAATTAATTGCATAAAGGAAGCATTTCTTAAGGATAATTTAGAAAAATTATATTCGAAGGAGTTAAAAAGAAGGAGAAGTTGGAACGACCATTTTCATTCTGTGATTTCTTCATTTATTCATGATGAAGAGGATACACTCACTATTGATGATTCGAATTTAGTAAATGGCTATCAGATTCGACACCAAGATAATACAAAAATCAAAAAACTTGAGGAGTCAGTAAGTCTCTATCGATCCTTTATTTTAAATTTTATAAATCAATTGAGAGAATTGAATTTTTCCGATGAAGTGATTCGTATATTATCAAGGTCATTTCAGGAAGCTAGTAGCCTGAAGCTTGAAAATATTGGTACTCCTACACAAGTTTCAAATTCAGATGTATCTTTCTCTGATTTAATTAGAGGGTACAAAACAAGAATAAAAAAACTAGAATCACTTCTACACCATTCTAGAGTAATTGACTCAGATAATTGGCCTGCTGGTGTTTTGAATCCCAATCCATATATTAATAATATTTCAAGTATAAATTCAAGGTTGTCTTTAACCAATACTGATTTGTCTTCCTCTATATTTTCCGCAGATTTGAGTCATATGAATAACAACAATCTTGATAATAACAAAAATGATGAACTTAATGTGAAGATAAAGGGTCTAGAACAGCAGCTAGCTGAGTCACAAATGAAACTTGAAAATAATAATCACCAATTGAAAGTTGCTAATAATAAGGTGACGGACCTTCTACTTGAAAAAGAAGCATTCAACGAAACAAAAGTTATCCTGAATACTGAATTATCTCGGTTAGCTGATAATGAGGAGGATTTGAAGCGGAAACTATTATCAGATCAACTGAAGCATAAAGAGCAAGTAAATACGTTAGTTGGTTCAAATAAAAAACTAATTAATGAGTTAACGATAGCAGGTGAGCGAATCAAAGAAA
Organism: Cylindricascospora bacillispora; assembly: GCA_030573655.1. Classification (NCBI taxonomy): domain Eukaryota; kingdom Fungi; phylum Ascomycota; class Saccharomycetes; order Saccharomycetales; family Saccharomycetaceae; genus Cylindricascospora; species Cylindricascospora bacillispora. Next base: position 46,532 of record JAJMDR010000008.1, on the reverse strand, counting down.
ACATGAAGAACAATGAAGCTTTATTGGCTAAGGAAAAGCGAGAGTATGAAGCTGAATTAGAAAGAGCTCGCTTGGAAAGGGAAAAATTACAGACAGATTTCTCAACACATGCTTCGAAAATTGTTAACCTAGAGAATGAATGTGCAACTCAACAATTAGAGATTGAAAAGCTGAAGGAAGAGTTGAGGATATATAAAGATAAAGAACAGCCACGAAAGGAAGTAGAAGTAATAGAGGATGAAGCAAGAAATGAAAATTTGATTTTATCAAAGGCGACTTTGGATCCAGCTAATACTATATTTCCAAGTGCATCTATTGAAGGATTTTCATCGAATTTTGAAAATGATGATGATCTTAGGGGTTTGAAAGCTGTAATTTCATCCTCTCAGGATGAAAAGAAAATAAATATTAATGATTTACTGGAACACTCGAGGCATATGGAAGAATTTATCTTTCAAACTTTTATCTCAAACGTATACATACTGGAAAATATTGGACTGTTATTGACGGTTAATGTTCATAATGAGGTTGAAATTATTAGAGTTAAGGGATTAAAAAAGGGATTGAATCAAAACTCTGTGCCAACTAAGGACTCGTTGTTAGAGAGTCGCACATCGTTACGCAGTACTGTTTTTAGTACAATAAGACAAACCTATGAATCGTCTATTGACTTAGATAGTAAGAACGAAGAGAATATTGATGTGGACCTGCAGAAACGGAAACTCTTGATTTCTTCCATAGAAAAAATATATGAAAATTATACATATGAGTTGGCAGTAATTAGAAGATTTAAGGATATTGAAATGTTAGCAAAAAAATTGACAAAGGAAAACAAGCAGACTACCAACATGCTAGAGAAATTGAAGAAAGACAAATTAACATTGCATAATTTCCAGGTTGGTGATTTGGCATTATTTCTACCTACGAAAGATTATGCACCTTCTATGACTTCTTCAGTCTCATCTTTAACGTCATCCTTCTCTTCGGTGGAGCTAAATACTCCCCCGCCATTTGAACAAAGATCATCAACTCAAGATACTCCAAACAAAAATGGCCAAAGAACCAAGTCAGCAATGGCTTCAAGGCAATGGGCAGCATTTACAGCATTTGAAACAAGCACTAGGTATCTTCTAAAAGATGAGTCCGGACTTACAAAGGATCGTGAATGGTTCGTTGGAAAGATCACAAATATGCAACAATTTGTCGTGGATAGCACTAGTAATAATCCATTGAAATTATCGAAAGGTACTGTTTGGTATCAAGTTCATGCATCCATGATTTCATACTAGAATATCAATTTTCATTTGATATACATGAAATTTGATCTGGATTCAGTTTCTGAAAGAACTTTTGGCTTCAATATTGGTTAACTATAGCTGAACTACAAATATTCATCGACTACTACAAAGTTTAAAGAATTACTTTATGTTTGATGTTTGGTTTAGACTAACGAATCTTTTGTCATGCAATTTTCACCAGGATTATTGAATGTGACGCAAGTATGTTGATAAACTCAACGTATATGTAAAATTAATAGGAAATTTCTTACATTTCAAAATAAAAGAAAAACTGGTAGTAAAATAAGTTAGGTATATAATTCTATAAATTACTAGCATAAGAAGTTATGAACTCCTGAAAAAATCACCAAGTTTCCTGTAAGTACCTTCCATTGCGCTCCATTTCTTGCAAGAATAATTTTGAATCTTCATCAGTATCAAATCCTCCCCACTTCTTCAACATCTCCAAAACAGTAATTCTTACTTGCATTGGCATTTTACCAGAAGTACCGCATAGAAAGAATATAGCGCCTTTTTTAATGAACATATCAGTAAATTCTTTACCACGATGCCAGAGGATATCTTGGACATATTTATCTTCTGGGGAATTTTCACGATCCCTAGAAAAACAGACATTCAACTTGATCTTATTTTTTTTTGCCATGTCCTCTAATATGTCTTGATATATGTAATCTTTGTTCTTATAGCGGCAACCAAATATAACAGTGATATCATTTGTATATTTAGAAGCTTTCAGCACAGACATGATAGGTGCAATTCCAACACCAGGTGCAACTAATATCAAGGGCTTATTTTTATTGATTTTTGGATATATGTCATAATATATGATTTTATAACGTAAAAAATCACCAGGCTTTAAAGCAGAAAGGTATGTCGTACAAACACCTTTTCTTATTTGTCTTAGAATTGTTTTATATTTTACAACAGCAATAGTTAATTCGATTTCAGAAGAATTTGGTGCGCTAGATATTGAATAGAAACGGGGCTTTATAAGCGGTAGATAGTCTAAAGCATATTTCCATGGCAATCGAACTGATAAAAAATCATCTAATACTTCTAAGATGGATCTTCTTGGTCTATTACAATAATCATATAAATCTTCCATATCCTCATCATAGCCGAACTGTTTTAATTTATCACGTTGCTGTTCTAGTTGTTCCTTTCCCCGTTCCATTCTAGTTACATCTGTAGCAAAAGGCCATATTTTCATAAAAAATGTAGGTTTTGGAATGCTCGTAATGTCACAATGATACTTCAAGAGATTTCTTAGTGTTAATGGTGAAACGATTCCACCATCTTTTAATTCCTCAGGCACACTGTTCGTGAATTTCAGTGGTTTATCAGCATCCAGAATCCAATGAGACTGTGACTCTAAAAATTTCTCAACTGACTTATCATTGTTTATTGGATAAATTGCAATCGCATCACCGGAGTTATACACCGCTTTGTCTTTTCCCTTAAACACAAATTGTCTGACATCCTGAAAGTGATCTTTAGCAGTAAGACGTTCATTCTTAAGCACAATTCCCTCCTCAATCATATTACTTAAAAGCACTACAGGGTCTGATCTATCTTCTACAGCATTGTTTATGTCGAGTTCAAGTGAGGTGTAAGGTTCAATGTAGATTTCATCTGGAATCTTCTTACGCTCTATCATTCTCCCATCTACTTCCATTGTAGGATATTTCTCAAGTAAATAGGATAGTACCTTCCTTTCATATTCAAAATACACGGCTTCAATGCCGGAACCTGTTTCTTTGTTACTGCCAGCCAACTGTTGCTCGTCTGCCTCCAGCCTATTAAATATCTCTTTCGCTCCTAATTGACCAGTTATTCTAACTGCCAGCTTTCTTATAGCATAATTAAAGTTAGGATACGAGGAATCTCCTAATCCAAAATAGGCAACATCAACATGCTCTAAGAGATCAGATGGTAAGTTCTTCTTTCTTAAAAATGACCATAAACTACGTTTATTATCCGCAGATCTATGGAGTACATTTCTTGGTAATTCACCTTGCCCGGTGGTAGAGCATAGTATGAACAAATGTTTGCACTGTAAAATTTCTTTTGGCTCAAAATTCCCAAGAGTAGAGAAGGTGTGAGGAAATTGGTATCTATGTAGTTTATGAGATAGGATAGTAGCGAAATCGTGACAGTTTCCTGTTTCAGACCCATACAAAATTACAATATTATGAGCAGCCATCCTTACTAACTGATCACACTTTAGGTTTATGGAAAGGTCAAAGTTAGACCTACTAACAATATTGTTACAGGTATTCAACTATAGCTTTCTTGAAGCTTGTTATTCATCTTCGGTTATTTATTATTTTTCACGATAGGCCCATCCTGAGATGACGCTTACTAATTAGAAACTAAATGTTGTTATATTCGGACATAGTAAACAATGAAAATTATAAGCAAAACATAAAAATAGATGTTTTCGAGAAAGAGAATAAATAATTACAAATTCATATTTACAGGAATGCTATGTACATATTAACGTAATTCTACATTGTATTTGTCGACCAACTCGTGAGAGACTTGATCATGTATTTGGTTAATTTCTATGTTCGTGAGATTTCTATCCATGGATTGATAATTAACTCTGTAACATAATGATTTCTTCTTAGTCTTTGGGTGTATGAACTGATCAATAAGTTTTACACTTTCCACTAAATCACCGCCTTTATTTCTAACTATCTCCATCAAGTCATTCTCATGCACCTCATCAATAACACCACTATCTTTAGGCAGCCAGAAGGCGATATCTCTTGTGCTTCCAGGGTATTTGGAATAAGGTGCGAATGTTGTAATTTGATTTGGGTTAAATTGCTCAAGGAAGCGAGGGTCTTGGGACCATAGTAGTCTGATATCTGGAATCTCAAACAATAACATCGCAATTCTATCCAAACCTAAACCGAATGCCCAGCCAATTGTGGAATCAGTTTCATATCCGGAATTAATTAATACATTCTGTTGAACTAACCCACATCCACAAAGTTCTAGCCACTCACCCTTCCACCAAACTTCAATTTCCCATGATGGAGCAGTCCAGGGGAAATAGGCCTTAATCCATCTCACCTTCAATTCATTAGGAATATCTTCTGAATCAACACCTGCTGATTCCCTCATGCTTTTAATTTTTTGATTGAATACTTCGGATACAATTAATTCAATAGATCTTTTTAGATGTTGAGAACACAGATCAACCTCTAAATCAGTCATATAGGCTTGTTTGGGGTTTCCAATTAGTGATACATCATCTTCCACAATTAGGTTTGTGCTTTTTTCCCTATTTAATTGATCTTGTAGTAACTTCAAATCTTTGCGTAATTCTATGATATGTGGTGAAGTTTCTGTAACTTCTTCATCAATATTTATTCTTTTCCAAAGTCTTGCACCTTCCATTTGATGAAATGCTGGATAATGGGTTCTATCAATTTCATCTCTCCGATAAACATCGGCCGTTATAAGGAAACCAGTTTTACCTTCCGATTTAAGACGGAGATCTTTAAAGCATTCCAATTCATGAGCAGAGGTGTGTGTTCTTAATAAATGGGTGTCGTTTATATAATACGTATCTGACTTTGATCTCCCAGGATGATCCTTGGGGAAGCCTAAAGAATCAAAGTTTTCATAAACAGATACAGCAGGTTCAAAATCATTGTAAGGTTTAAACTTTGAGTCTATCGAATTGATTTTTCTTTCTATCATTGTTCTCAGGATTCCAATTGGATGAGTCTCCCTGAGATGCAGTTTCCTATCAGTTAAATTGATAATCGATTGAGTTACATTGGTGTATGCTGGATTTGTTTTAAAAGTAGTTCCATTAATATCTACGGCTTTAATTCTTGGTATAAAGGTGCTTGAATACAACATTCTAATGTGACGAGATAACGTCTTTGTAGTGCCCATGGTGCTCATAATTGCTATTTATTTTCTGACGATTTCAATGCTAGGAGGGGGGGGGGGAAATATGCAATGACAACATAATTTGAAGAGATCTTAAAAAATAAGCACATGGAATTATAGAATAACGGGTATGTACAGATATACATTAATACAAAGGAGAACACAAAGTAAGTGGAATAAAAACAAACATCCAATATGCAGGGATATGACTTCCACTTAGTTTTTATCTATTAGAGCCCGAATGCAACTTCAATGCGATCATTAGCTCTTGTAAGGTTTGATTCTCATTGACTAGAACAGGATTAGGAGATGCATTCTCTGTCGGCTGTTCATCCGGTAAGGCAGCTTGGTCATCATCTAGGTGATACAATTCTTCTCTCAAGGTGGAGAATTCAGAGCGGCTTTGCAGTAACTGATCTAGAAACTCTTGAGACAACTTACTGTGGATTTCTCCGTCAAAAACATAATTATCGTGCAGTAATTGCTGCAATCTTCTAGCCAATAGGTATTCAATGGAGTGTTTGTCTTCTGTATCATTCGCCAATCTTTTTAAAGCTCTTTGCACCGTGATGTTTTTATCTATGCCCATTTGCAACTGTCTTTTGACGTTCAGGACGTTTTCTTGCTCAATAGACAGAGAGATAGACCTTGTGCCGTACTTCTTACATAGATACAACCGATCTAAGAGCTGCAACAGGATCTCATACACCTTGACGTGTTCGATTTCCAACTCCTTAATCTTTGCCCATTGGTCCGTATTGGCCATCTCCGGAGATGTTGTTGTTACGACTGTGAGCAGATGACAGGGCTACCCAGAGGGGGGATTTGATAAATGAAAGCACACAACACATGCACACTGGCTTGAAAGCTACAGAGAAAACATACTTGAATTGAATTCAATCCAATCCGCCTTCCGATTAGTTTAGCTAATCGATGTGTGTTCAGCCGCAAGAGACTTTAGACGGCCAAAAAAACTGAAAAAATATTCGAAATGGAAAAAATGAGAGCTATGGGATTCGAACCCATGCATCCGAAGATATCAGAGGATTTAGAGGATTAAACCACCTAAATCTGACGCCTTAAACCACTCGGCCAAACTCTCTTAATGATCTGTTGAACTACTAGGAAAAATAGATTGTCTAGTAGAGCCTAAATGTAGGGATGCTCTGGTACTGTTCAAAAATTTTAATATTATGGTGCTTTATATTTGCATCAACAGCAAACAAATGCCAGGGCAGTTGTTAGGTATTAATGAACAGTGTTATGGGCAATGGTAACAACCAGTGTCGCAAAAAGATAGAGCATTAACAAGTTGGTCGATTCCATTCAAGAGACAAAGCTGAGTGTTTGTTTTCGCTGACCGCATTTATATGACATTATGTCGAACTTCTATAACCAAGTTACACCGTTTGCACTAGGCAGCTCAAAGAAAAATACTATCATGTCGTCGTCTATGGATCACGACGATAATTACATACCGCCGCCTCCACTAGATGCAGAAATCCAGGCCACTCCAAGCAGCAACCGAAATTGCAGTCACAACAAGAACACCTGGAATAATCTATCCAAGAGACAGAGACTAGTCCATAACACTTTTGAAAATAGTAATGAGGAATCCATCAAGAGACAGAAGAGAGCAGAAAGATTTAAACAACACACACAACATCATCAAATTAAGAGATACAACGATTTGATCGATGACGAGGAGGATTTCCGTAATTTGAACGCCATAAGTACCAAATCTCATAGGTATCATAAGGACAATAGAATAGTGGGGACTTGTAAAATACTAGAAAAATCGTATTTGAGGTTAACTTCAGAACCTAATCCAGCCTTGATTAGACCATTGGAAATATTGAAAGCAGCATTTAGAATGCTGTTAGAAAAACACGAGAAAAAATTATCTCCTTACACCTATATCTGTGATCAATTAAAGTCGATTAGACAAGATTTAAGGGTGCAAATGATCGAAAACAAATTTACCATCCAAGTATATCAATTCCACGCAAGAATTGCCATTGAAAATGGTGATCTGGGGGAATTCAATCAATGTCAAAGCCGACTTATGACCCTATATGATAACCCAATAATGTCCCAAACAAATTTTGAAGAATTCACATGTTATTTGATAATATACTATATCATGACATCGAATTTCGATTCCATATCACAACTAAAACTATCTTTACTTCAAAATAGGCCCCATATTTTCCATAAATCGAACGTCAAGGAAATGTTTGAATTATCACAAGCCAAGCTACTAGGCAATTACCATAAATTTATGAATATATACAGCAAATTAGTCAATTTACAAAAAAAATTCATGGATTTATTCATCGATAAGGAAAGGTTGACGTTCTTGACAATAATTTCCAAGATTTATAACCAAATCCCCACTGATTTTCTAATTAAAGAATTGAAATTTCCAAAAGAAGATGCATTCATAAAATTTTTAACCAAATATCAATTGGAAGAATTTATATTTACGAAATCCAATGATGAAGGTAACTATAAAATACTAAACACAAAGGATTGCAGATCAAAAATTATAAATCTATATCTACAATTTAAGAAAATAGATATAAAGGGTCAAAAATAGGAATTTAGTGGACATGTATTATTAATAGGAATTAGCGTCTGATTTTTAAACTTTTTTTTTTTTTTTAATGTAGTCTTTCTCTATTAGAGTTTATTATATCTATATATGTATTTACAAAAGGCTATTGTAAAATTAACACGACAAACTATTGATATTATCTTTTGAACCAGTTCAATCGATAATCTCCAACACTAATCGTTTATGCTCTTTAACTTTATATAATATATCTTGGTATATTTCATTATTTTTCAATTCTATAATATCCCCCCCATTTATTTTTGCAACAATTGTTGAAATAGCATTATTTCGTATTTTATTTAATCTTTGGTCCAATAGGTCCATTAGTTTAGACAGATCGTCTATTTTTTCATCAGAAGCTTTGATAACATAAAAATCCCCGTTCACTAGTACTTTGATTGAAATTGTTTTTGATTGTTCGTCACAATGTTCCTCACCAAGCAACCAGGAATAGAGTAAATTAGATAATAAACTTCCATTATTTTCATTAATAATTGTTAACAATTTTTCCAAATATTCATTGAGGACTTTTATCCTATCTTGATATGTTTCAATCGACATTATAAGTTTTGGTGAAGGTAGCGGTACGGGTAAAAATGGCAATTTAATGTCATCATCATCTTTAATTGACTCTAGTAAACTCGTATGTAAGACATAAAAATCGTGGTAGTGTTTATTTTTTATTCGTTCTTGGCTCTCTACACCTCTGATATATAGTTGATATCTTATTCTGTTACTTTTTACCTCCATGTTATCCACTTGACAAGTCTGAATGGAGGACAATCCTTTAAATGTATGAAAATCAAAAGATTTCGATGATAAACCAACGGTAGAGGCATCCATGGAGCTAAATGAAGTAGAGCCTAATGTGGATGGAGAGGTAGGAGGGGTTAATGCAATTAGACTGTTATTGCTATAACCACTAACAACGCTTGGTGATGGCGGGAGAATTTCATTTAATTCATAATGTTCTTCTAGGATGGTCAACGGTACCAATCCCGAACCTACTTCGTTGACGAACTTTACCAGAACTTGGGTTTGGCTGACTGGCATAACAATTTGTACTAATTGACCTTTGGTAACGGTTATATGATCATTTTTACGTTCTTCCACTGATGGTGAATAATCTTCCCTTACTATATAGAATTTAAAGTCGAATTTAGAATGCTGTATAATGGTGCTACTCTTAGGTGTACCAATAATATAATTATTCTTACTACTGGCGTTGTTAGATTCCAATGGAGATGATATGGGAAGGCTTTTCACCGTATGATTTCTTCTGAGAGATAATTGCCTAATGCTTTTTAGATTAATTGAAGTTCCCATAACTAGTTGTATATGATATCTTTTCAATTTTCTCAAAACTTTTGGAAGAGGTAAAAGTAAATGACATATGGGGAAGAAGTGTCAGGAAATGATATACAGTAAGGTAATTCGTTTGACAAATATTATGTCCAGTTAAAATATTCCACTTATATATATATAGTGGAGGTAACGGAAAAATACTCCATTTGAGAAGAAATGAAATAGAAGTATTATTGTTTTGATCAAAACAAAAATAGAACTGACAGAAGGTATGCTGAAGAAAAGACTACGAAGAATAGGATAAACACAAAAATAACCAAGGTAACACTAGACTGCCGGAGAATTTATTACTTTTCTTGTATTCTAATTGTATGTTGTTATTATTGTTTGAATACTGATTTATCCTGTGCTTTTGAGTCCTATAAAGTAAGTCGCATTGATTTCTTGTGGGATTTAGCTATTGTTATCAAGCAACTTGTAGAATAGTAATGTTTATGTTTTGTCTAGACCTGTGTCCAAATTTGGAAAATAGATCGTAATCGCGTTACCAGTGATACCTGATTAGGAAAGTAGCAAGAGGGAGAAGACGCAAGTGTACTAAAAGGGTTATAGGCCATTACCTAATTAGTATGATCAACGGATGAATCTTTCCATAATAGGAAGATAGTAATAACAAATATTAAGTAGTTTCTCTTTAACTATAGCTTTTCCCATATATCAATTACATCAGTCAGTATTTCTGCCTGTCGGCTGGTAACATAGTTAGAAAGCATAGCTGTAGCCTAGAGTAAGTTCTTGTGGTATCAATAAGTACCAGCTAGTGCATCTGTAGGGTTTACTAAGTTATTGTGCTATCGATGTGTTAGAAAAGTGTACATATAATATACTTATATATATATTAAAAAAATATAGTGTTTTATATCAAAAATAATATGTAAACCTTAAAAATTAAGCTTCAACCATGTCTCTCAATCTTCTGATGGTAGATCTGACAGTGGCAGCAGCAGCAGTAGAAACAGTGTAAGCACCACCAGCGACAGTCTTCTTACAAGAAGAACAAGACCAGATACCAACAGCACCTCTCTTGACAGCCTTCTTACCACAGAAAGAACAATCGTATCTAGCGTGTTGTTGGACTTCTAACTTCTTCACTTGTCTTCTTAAAGAGGAACCGTAACGGACACCGTACTTACCTGTGATACCGACCTTCTTTGTTCTCTTAGCCCTAAAAGAATAATAATTAAATTCACTTATTGGATTTTTCAACTCACAGAAGGAAAGAAAAAAACATACAAGTATTTAAAATGAAAAAGTTAGTAAAAATTTCGTTTTTAACACTCAAAAAAAACTGTGAATGAATAAACCTTAACAGGGAGGACGTTGCCACCTCTCCACAACTAACCAATTGCCAACCGCATTGGTGGAAAAAATATACACCAACAATAAAATTTTCTTAAAATCAGACTTCAAATGATTCGTTATCTTGCATTTCTCATCGTCCACTCGTCAATACATCTCTCCTTCTCTTTGCGTAACCCCAGAAATTCCTCTAACGCATCCTCATAAAGGTTATACTATCAACAGTTTCTCCAATATTTTCCACAAAGCTTGTGCATTTTACTCAGGTAACATACATTTTTCTTGTTTATCTGTCTTATCTTTCCTTGTTAACGGGAAGCAATTAACAGCATAAATTAATTGAAGAACTTAATTAAGGAATATAAATGTTATACAAGTGAATATGAAAAGTACTGTTGAAAATTGATATATGAGAAGGTGTAATACCAAAATTTTTCAAGCATCAAAAGGAAACTCACTATAAAAAATTTCAATTGAACTGCTAACGAGACCATATTTTTATTTCACTTGAAGAGTCTCTCTAGTTTGCGTCGGTGCGAGTCGAGTCGATAGATCGGGTTTTCCTTGCGACTGAAAACTGTTGGAGACTCTTGGGTTCCCGAAATCTGGGTGACTTTCGATGAAAAATTGCGGCTGTTGAGAAAAATATCCGGGAAATGCCCAATTTGAAGCCTACATTCCAGGATGTACGGGTGTAGAAGTCACAAACTATAACACCACGTGACACACACCCTTCTGCCACTTAACTGCTACAACAAACATAACCAAAAACGGTAGGCGAGCAAGCACGCACCTCCCTCACCCACCGTCAGAGGACACCGAGCAAACAAGCCCTCCTATTTCTCATGTTCTCAAATTCGTTTCGTGCGATTTATCCACATAATAAGATAATAGCGTCCTCCATAGTTTATCCGATACGGAAATTCTTCCCTGTGTCCGACTCTCCGACTCTCCCTGTCCTCCTCCCCCCTATTCATAAGTCATACCTACAAGTTCAAACAAGAGTTCTCGTGCTGTCTTCTTTCTCACCACTCCTAACCGGCCACTATATCTCCTTTATTACCACGAGATTCTTCGGATGTGCTTGAAATTCACGCTTGTCCCCCTCCCCTTCCTAGCCATATTCCCACATCCGTCCGAACCATACCCTGCGTGCAGTTAAGAGATGATCCCTTGGTTACCCTCTCGTCCTCCTAAGTGACTCCCCTTTTCCTGAAAGCAACGTTTCCACCAACACCTCAGTACTTCTGCCGAAGTACGCACACCTCTCTTCTATCTTTCCCGTTCCAGTCGGTAAATCCTTCGCAGTTCAACGGAGTAGCTTGCCAGCACACAATCGGGAATGCAGCTGGTTGTAAGACTTGGTCGAGGAAGTCAAAAATAAATGAAAAATAAAAAAACGACTTTTCAGGACAGATCTCCGGGATCGAGACTGGAAAAAAAGAGGGCAGAGGAACAGTCGGAATGGGAACAAGAAACAGAAAACCTTGTCGCAGCATGACAATAAATAACCCAAAACTCATGTTCAGGACATCTGCAGTTTCACAAGCTCGCTATGTTGGATAGGGAGTGGAAAGCCCAGAGCTCTTGGGTCTTCGGAGATTATACTCGTCCAAACCACCGTAACCTCAAATGTGCTTACTGCCTCGCTATCTTGCTGAATAGACCATACACCACGTCTGGGTGCCCAGTATCCGTATCTGGACGATTTCTGAAATGTACCGAAACAATGAATTTCTTATATATATATACGTGAGTCGTGTTTTTACGTACCCAAGTTTCCTTAGTGCTCTCCCTCCCCATTTCTTTTACCACGGTATTTTCCATGGAAGAGAACCTTGACCTTATCCTGCATGAACCTAAAATATATGGACACACAACAGCTATAATTACATATCTTATGTGATTATCGTTTTTTTGGTAATAACCATTTGCGCCTACAGAATTTTTTATCTTCTTCAAAGCAATGGAGCAACGTTTTTTATTCACATCATCCAATAATTACGTTTTTAATAATCATATCAGTAATTTCAATGATAATAAAAACACTTCCAAAATATCCAATGATTCACAGTCCCGTTGGAATGGAACGGCAAAGAAGAAATCTCATTCTTTCTCATATACTGAGCCAGATCATAGTCAATTTTATAAAAACTATGCGGCTACAACCATAACGAAACCCTTAATTAGCCCCTCATTTACTCCGAGTCCAAGGACAAGAAGCAGCAGCAGTATGCCATTGCTTCTGGACAACATTGATATAAATTCTATTAAATGGGCCAATTCCAATGAAATTACATGTTTGTTGGAGTATATGAATGATGTACACAGCAGTAATATATGCGACTATTCATCTATAGCCAGCAATAACAACAACCCTACTAATATTCTACTAATTTCTAATATTTATTCTAAGACAGATTATCAGGAATATGATAGTCCTACAATCAGTACAAATACCCCAGAGTCTCCGCTGCTCCTACCACCTGCGAAGATTGCCAATAAGAAAACATTCCAGTTACTTAAAATATTCGAACAGTTCGGTGACTTGATCTCCATCAGAACTGTGAAGTCCTTAAACATTGGAATTATTGAGTTCAATTCAGACATTTCGGCTCTAACAGCCAAGGCTTCATTACAGTGTAAAATGTTATTTGAACACCATAAACCTTGTATGATTCTGTTCGGTCACATACTCCCCATGGACTCGACACCTTTCCCTGTAACTAGAACACTCAATGAAACGACTAATATTGGTAATAGGAGGCCTTTATTGTATCAGCATATGATAAATTATAATGAATTTTCACAACATAATAATGAGATTTTACACGTTATGAAAAAGTTCCATTTGAAAGATGTTAATTACGAGGTTGTGGATTTTATCATAAATAAGTCCTCTGTAGAGTCAGGTACCGAAAGTTTAGATACGACCACGATAATCAAGGAGACGTCAAGTTACAAAGCTCCTACTACTTTACATTATGGTAATTCAAGTGTTCAAGGGAAAGTAACCGCCGATATATTCGAGTTGCCGGACCTGAGACTTTTATACAAAAATTTAAATGAAGCAAAATTAGCACCCATAGATATAGAACAAATTGCCATTTATTTACTGCCAGTATTAAAAGATTTAAGCTATGAATATTTGGGAAACCTGATCATTCAGAAATTTTTTGAAAACACTTCAATATTGGTTAAAGATATCATTTTACGTCATCTGCAAGACGACTTTGCAAAATTAAGTGTTCATAAAAATGGTACTTGGGTTTGTCAAAAAATTGTAAAAAATATTGAGAGTCATCATAGATTGATTCAAGTTATTATATCAGCTACTAAAAATTCTGTCGCTCGCTTATGTATGGATCAATTCGGAAATTACGTTATTCAATGTATTCTAAGCTTTAGATTTCCATGGAATAACGCATTAGTATCTGAGATCCTAAATAACTTTATTGTGATAGCTACAAACAAATACGGGGTCAGAGCCATTAGATCGTTCCTAGAATCAGAGTCAATAATAACAAATGAACAAGCATTGGTTTTAACATCAATGATTCTATTGTATAATAAACAATTGATAACAGATCCGAATGGTACTCTGTTAATCACTTGGTATCTAGACTCATGCTCTTATTCCAATAAATTTGATGTCCTCATAGAGGAACTTTTATTAAATATTGTCGAATTATGTTGCAATAAATTAAGTTCTCTAACAATTTTCAGAATATTAAGCATTAATAATGAAGATATAGATAAACCTCGAATTATTAATGCCATTTTTAATCATAATAACCTCTATCAGATTTTAATTAATAGAGATTATGGAAGTACATTGATTTATAAAATTGTTTCATCTAGATTACTAAATGAACCACAAAGATTAGACTCGATTAAAAAGGTGAAGGATATTATTCTAGATTCTAGCCTTGATCCTCATAATAGGAAGTTAATAGATGAGGTGGGGCTGATAATGTCACCTAATCATAACAATCCAAGACACCGCAGTACGATCTCTGAGCTGGCCACTTCTCCACCTATTAAAATGATAGACTCTGTGTCTATAGGTTCTATTTTGCATTATAAAAATTATAAACATTAAGGTAACTATTAGGTAAGCACTATGTTACGAGATCTTCTCATAATATTGCTTTCATATAATAAAATGCTCTTTATTTACTAGGAGAAAAATAATGGTCTTTAAGTGTTCCATAGTTATTACTTTTTAGAATATTGATATTTGGTAATCAAAAGTTATTTCTTCAATCCTTTAACATTATATAGAAACAATATTTAATAATTAATATATGTTTAATCGTTTTTTTATTTTTAGGAATTCCTTAATTATACTACAGCCTAAGAGACCATCACGAAACCTCATAAACTTAAAATCTCATACATATGTATAAAGAATATACTAACTTAATAATTTATCGTTGAATAATATCTATGGATATGTAATGAGCTTTATAATGAAAACAAAATAGTCATTCGTTGAGTTTATTGTATTTTCCCCCTCCATGCATGCACTTAGTACAAGAAATTAAATCTACTCTTCTTCGTCCTCACTTTCAGCATTCTCCAACCAGACAATAAATGGTTTAGCAGCTCTACGAACCTTTTTAGAAATTTCTTTTGGAACGAACTTTTTGGATGTTTTGGTACCAAATCTCATTATTTCCTCTTCAGAAATGATTTCATTATTATATAATTGAACCAAGATTTTTGGTAATTGCGGGATTAATTCTTTATGTTCTAAACCAAGGAATCTCTCTATACCACCTAAAAAGTTTCTTTCATATTCTGGGGTAACGAAAACCTTCTTGAAAAATGCGGTGTGTCCTTCAATCTCACTTACGATATCTTCGTCGAATAAACATTGGGCCAAAACGGCAGCAACCTTTGGATCATCCAATAGATCAAGCTCTTTAGCTTTCTTATATAATTCCACGTCAGATGGGAGGTTTTCTTTGTCATCACTAACACTATTAATAATCCATTCACCAAATTCATCTAAGTTACTTAGCTCTTCAGCAATTGCACCGTTGGCTAATTGTAATTCTTGAGCACGCTTTCTAATAGCTTCTTCTGACATGTCTACAGCCCATTCATCATCTTTAATTTCAATTTGTTCCAACTTAGAAGCAGCAGCATGGATTTGACGTGCTAATTCATCATCATCGTCTTCATCTTGCACTCCGCTTTCATTGTCTTGGGATTCATCAACATTGGTCTGAGATTTACCTTGCGCAATATCACTAATAGAGACACCACCACCACGAACATTGGCTGAGGCAGTAGCAGCCTTCTTCTTCTTCTTAGAACCATTCATGGAATCGGGAGGGTTTTTTATAATGAATGACGATAGTTTATGTCTTAAATCCATTGGGGTTCTTTGACCACATGCTTTACAGTCTCTCACTAAGTCGCTATCCTTGGTGACTATGACTTCGGTTTCAGGATTTTTACAGTTACCACATAAAACGAATTTATTGATAAAACCATCCAAAACATCTTGTAACTTAGCTGGTTCGTGAACACCATTCACCAAATAACGATCTTTATCAACAGAAATAGAGGTCTGCGCACCTAATTCAAAACCGAAGTACTTAATGAGATAAGGAGCTGGTCTATTCAAAGCACGAGCAACATCTGCAACATTTAGGACGGCTGTTTTGATACCGTTACCTCTACCTTCCACTTTGGCCTGGATTGGAGGCATCTTATAACGATAAAACGGATCATGGTTATCTCTACAAATATTAATAGACATCTTGCAGTTCTATAAAAAAGTTTATTCTACCGGTATTTTTTGTTGCTACTATACTATCTCGTAATTGACGGTTCAAATAGAGAAGTTACTGACCTATGTAGCACTTTTGTTCAAAAATTGTCCTTGTTTTAGTCTTAATCTTTATTGTTTGTTTAAACATAGAGTGAAATTTCAAGATTGAAAAAAAAATTTTCAATCCTTTTCTCAGAGACTTTTACCCGGATGATGTCTAAACTTTACAGTCCTTCCGATGACAGATTCCTAGTACAATATCCCCCTCACAAAGATCATCCATCTGATAGAGATATGCATCGCCTTCGTTGAACCACATAGCACAATCTCTTAACATATTTCGGGTTTGGCCCGTCTAATCCTGGAATTGAAATACTTCGGTAACAGAACTTACCAAGGGCGTGTTTTGTACAACCCAGTTACTGTCTCTCAGGGCTGCCTTTGGATCATGTTGATGGATTTTTGATTTTCTGTGCTGTACCATTACTTCTTCATGTGTTCCTTCGAATTCCTTAAATTCTCGGATTACTAGGTTATCGTCGAACTCTACATAGACCCTTGTATCATAAACTCTTAGTATAACATCGTCTACTCTTAAATAAAATCGACTTAAAAGTAATAACCTTTCATCCATAACCCTAATTTTCACGTTCAAAACTGATATCCCGTTGTCTGCCAATTCATCTTCAAACAGTATTGTATCATCATAAAACAGTATTTTATCCATTTTAGCCAATTTCTCCAAAGGTAAACGAACCGAATTGTCAACTTTATAGATAATTTTGTCAGTAGCCCCAGGAGGTGGAGTTACAGTTCCTTTGTATTTTGTGCTATATGTCCAATCATAATGATGAATCACTTTCAACGAATTGTCAGTAATACCACTAGACAATTCTTTGTCATTATTATTTACACTGCTACTACTACTATTATTCTGACTTGCTTTCTTAGCATTAATCCATTTTTTCGAATAAGAAACTTTAATACTTGATTCATCATCAACATTTACATCCACCTGTCTTAAAGCGTCCAACGCATTGAATTCAATACTCCAATTATGTTTCGTATTAGCAATTCTTATATAATTATTACCAAAAATCATTTCAGGCAGCACTAGAAGACCCTTTAATTTACCAGAATTTTCCCAATCATCCAACTCTTTAGAATTTAATATCGGTTTCTTCCGCGATGAAATGGTCCAATCATTAATAGTGATCGAGGGAGTATCCTCAAAAGGTAAGGTCGCCACTGGAGATGGTATTATTACACCCCCACAGCCTGCACATGCCGGATTCCTAGGGTTATTGCAAACATGGCGTGGTTTAGTAAACTTAGCAGGCGGTCTTATCTCCTTTCTGCTAGTATTTCTTAATGACGAAGGTAAAGCAGATGATTGAGTAGGATCCCTAGCCCTGACTAATTTAGAATGGGCTTCCCTTGCAGAATTGATTTCCACGATTCCAATACCACCTCCACTACTTGAAGGTATTCCTCGCATGCCACCGAAGTTACTCTTAGTCAATGGGTTTTCTAATTTTTTTTGGTCCTTGTTGTCACTCATAGCTCAATTCTATAAAATGACCAAACAATGGAGTCCTAGTCGTTGTTATTGGAATCTGTTTTGGAGGTGTTATTCTAGGAGAGCCCAGGTCTTATGATTCAATTAACCTTTAAAATATTAAATTTCTCTTTGCTAAAAGGACCCGTATCTATCACATGCGAGAAGAAAATATAATAGAAAAGTGGTTTTAAAAATGAAACAAGATGAGATCAATAGGAGGGGAGTGAAATTCAAGGTGCATTTAACTAGGCGATATAGCTTGCCCTCCTATAGCAGTGGCCATACGCATAATTTAATATTAAAAAACGTCAGTGTTTAGTAGAAGGTTAAACCCAAGAGATAGAAGACTTGGGAAAAAGAAAAAGATGTCAACAAGAAAGAGATCTTTGGGATTTATTAGTAACAATAATTTACTTAGGATTGTTGCTGCAATAGCTATAATCGGCTTATGGAGATTTTTTGCTGTATCTTCATCTAGTGGATTAGGTCTAGTTACAGAAGTTAATATAAGATCTACTGGCCAAACACAATCTTCAACAGAACACACTTCAACAGCTTTAGCAGAAAAAGAGGTGGATAAAGGGAAGCTGGAAAACAAATCAGTGAAGGATGGCAAGGTGACCAAGGATGTGCAGGAAAATGACGCAAAGAGGACTAAATATCTAAAGGAGATAGAAGAAAAAACCATTATGCCGTTGATGCCGGACCAAGATGCCAAGAAAGAATTGGGTAATGCATCATGGAAATATTTCCATACATTACTGGCAAGATTTCCTGATGAGCCAACACCGGAACAGAGAACTAAATTGAAAACTTTTATTAATCTATATGCCGAATTATATCCATGTGGTGAATGTTCCTACCATTTCGTCAAATTATTAGAGAAATATCCTGTCCAGACCTCAAGTAGAACTGCTGCTGCATTGTGGGGCTGCCATGTTCATAATAAGGTTAATGACTATTTGAAGAAGCCTGAGTATGACTGCAGCACGATCTTGGAAGATTACGATTGCGGATGTGGGGATTTTGAGTCAAAAACTGATGACATAAAGCTTAACAAGGTTTCGTTGGAAAAGGAAGGTAAGCAAGGTGGTTAAAAACAAGAGACGCCCTCCAACAAGTAAGTTGTAGATTGGAAAAATATGAAATGAAAACTAACGGTTAGACAAAATAATATACACTGGTACGTAAATATAAACAAATATATGTAGACATTAGATCGTAAATGGTGAAATTTTTCATGAGACAGAAGATGCTTCGGGTAGAGGAATATATAATAATATTAGCAATAGATCAAATAGTTGGCCGTCCTTCTTGCGAATTCCAAACAACAAAATGCGTCTAGACAATAAGCAATATCACAGTAAGGTGATAGATTGTCTTCTTGTTGAGCTTGCGTTCATGCCAACAGAATCGCATGGCAAAGCACCGGTTACAGTGGCATCGAAGTCGACATTGCCCTTATCTTCCTCCATCGGAGGCATGGTGAACCCGACGCTGCAGTCTGAATTTTTTCTTGAGCCCGGTCTAGATACAGGCGATAGATTTGGGATAATGAACGGAGCGTTCATATCGCAACCTAGTTCCAGGAATTTCTGAGGCATTGTTAAAAAAATATGTTAGATAATTGATGTTATTGTGGGTGAGTTTGTGTACTTGTTTTTGTGTGTCTGTACATACAGAGGAAAGACAAGAGCATTACAACGTTACAGCTTGAGCATTCACACTATTTATATGTCTTGGCGACACCTCAAACGCAAGAAACATTAAATCATTGTCGTCACTATGATCACAGTTTGAGGGACACAATTCTTGAAACTGGAAGGCACCAGAAAAATGTGGGTCATTCCTTTGATCGGGCAACTTGTGATAATCATTAAACCACTCAAAAATGGGGGGTCAAAAATGGAGGCCTCGGTTCACCGGTTTTATGTAATCAATCAATCGGTGGAAGGACGTACTTTCCAGTATAGGGTATCCCGGACGTGTGTGTGCTGGCTATCTCGCTTTCTTTCCCTCCCTGTGAGTCCCGGAGATAATTTTTCTTCCTCGGAATGTGGGGGCGAAGGAATTGATTGCTTGGGAAAATACATACCATGATTGCATTCCATGGCATAGGCAAGAGGATATGAGGTAAGTTTTACTAAGAGAATGTGGTTAGAGACCACTGACGAAGTAGATAAGAGCCTGCACGAGGCGCAGGAGGTCGGTGGTGTGTTGCAGCTCCTTCATGTGCGTGGCCGTAGTTATCGATGGCTAGGTAGGTAGACTGCTTGGTTGCTTGATTATAAGTTGGATTGGTATATTATACAACGTGCTTCGTCAACAAAATAAAAATATCAATATATGTATATATCTCTATACGAATGACGTCTTTGTATATACTCGTCATGTTGATGTGGAGGGAGGGCGCGGTAATAGAGGGGTTGATGTAAGTGTATCTAAGGACGAAATGTGTATCCAATGATTGCTTGAGTGGCTTTTAGGGCCTCGTATTTCACTCTTGAATCACTATGATTCAAGAGCTCCATGATGACTATCTTCCCCCCTAAATCATTCAAAATATCAACACTTTCTGGTAGTAATTCCACCACGTGTGTGATGTCGTTTAATGCAACCTCAAGAACGATTTTGGCCCTTTTGTCGCCTACGGGAGCGTCTTGAATCGATATTAGTAAAGTGACCAGATCCTTGAATAATTTCCAGTTATGATCCTTGAATTTATCGATATTTTCACTCCAGAACCCATTGTCTACATGAGGTGGTGACCAAAATAATAGTTTGGAATCTAATTCAGCTACGTATTCATCAAACGAGGTCAATTCTTTGTATTCAATTTCTAAAATCTCTCTCAATGTCAATATGTCGTTCTTCAATTCCTCGTCACTGAATTTTCTTTCGCTCAATGCTATAGTTGTTGGTAATGCATCGCCCAATAGTAGTAGTTGTTTTATAATTTGTTTATGGTTTCTCACATGAGTAGAGCAACATTGTAAAATTGTTGATATACACAATCTTAGAACCTTCTCCTTTATAGTGATTTTGGCCAATTTAAGCAAACCCAAATAATCACTCAAATATTTCTTCACTAAATCGTTAGCAATCTTTGGATCGAACGTCAAAATCCAGATGACCATTAACGAATAATATTGTAGTTGGATGTTTAGATTATTTGAATGTGTTGGCACTGCTAACGCTTTATTGATCATGCCATTATTAGAATTGTTGTTGATAGAGGACTCTAAAAGCTGGAAGATAATAGGAACAAATCTAGATTCAAAGGACCATAGAGTGGAACGATAATCCTTGATAATCGTCAATTCATGCAATAATCTAATGCAGACATATGATGAATCTTTATGTTCTAAGTCTTTCATGATGTCGTAAATCTTACCAACAGAGAGTAATTTCTCCACTAATGAGTTATCGTGTAATTCAGACTGAATTAATAAGGCCACCAAATTAAACAATGAGATAATCATAACTTGCTCGTCTTTTATCGAATCTAATTTAGAATTGGTCAACAAATCCTTGACCAAATGTTTATTTTCAATGAAAACTTGAATAGTAATTCCGGACCAATCGTCAGAAAGTATCAGTTCGGCTAGCAAGTTTTGGATAGATTTTTGACAATCTTCGCTTATATTGGGAGTACCAAGGAGAGAAACTAAGGCATTGATTACTCTAGAATCAATCACTAATGATTTCGCAGATTCCTTCTGTTTTATAAGAACATTTTCCAAATACTTAGCAATCATTGCGTCGTCTGCATTCAATTCTTCGGATCTCGCAAGTGCATCCCATGCAACAGAACGCGATCTTAAGATACCACGAAGTTCATTAAAATGTATACTATCCAACAATATTTTCGTAACCGTCATCTCGTCCGCAAATTTTATGTAGAGTTAACTCCTATATGCTGTTCTCCTTTGTTGTTCTACAAGTCAATCGAACAATAACTCGAAGTATCGAGACAAGTTGATATAATTTTGACTTGATTTTTGAGGAAATTTATTATTCCTGATAATTTCTCCCCTTCGAATATACCACGTGATACAACTCCATCTTGATAAGAATCATCTCGGCCTATTAAGATGCGCTGAAGATAGAAGAGTATAAGAATGAATACATCAAAAGAAGAGTTCGTTAAACATTAGCCGTACAATTATAATTAATGATTATAATCGTCGTAGAAATGAAAAGTATATAAGAATAATCTATAAAAAGGACATATCTATTAAGGTTCTATCAATAGATAAAAGGAGGCTAATTATACGTCTCGCATAGTTGACGATATTAGGCCATTAATCTGTAAAACTTCCCTGGTCAAATAATACACGAAGTCTAGAGTGCTTCTAACACAAAGGAAAACTTAAGAGAATAATGAAAAACCAAAGCAATAATAATTACCCAAAAATTGTATTTTGTCTCCGTTAAATTCTTCGCTAAAAAAATGTCGTAACTATATTAGATATATGATTGCGTATACGATATAAACTCATGAAGATTCTCTTTCGAATTCCTTGGTCATATTAGCATTATCTATAGCACCACACACGGTTTCACAAATAATACCAGTAACCAAATATGGATCAATGTTAGAGGCTGGTCTACGATCTTCAAAGTAACCATAACCTTCCTTGGCAACCGATCTTGGAATTCTAATAGAAGCACCTCTGTTAGCCACGCCTGATGAGAATGCGGTCATAGAAGCAGTTTCGTGTCTACCTGTTAATCTTTGATCGTTGTCAGTACCGTATAATTTGATGTGTTCAGAGTGTCTCTTAGATAATTTCTCAATGGCTTGTTCTATGTACTTCATGCCACCTGGCGCCCTCATATTCTTTGTAGAGACATTGGTATGACAACCAGCACCGTTCCAGTCACCCTTTAATGGTTTTGGATGGAAGGAGATCTTGACACCAAATTCTTCAGCCACTCTGTGTAAGAAATAACGAGCCATCCATAATTGATCACCCATAGAGATACCAGTACATGGACCAACTTGGAACTCCCATTGAGAAGGCATGACTTCGGCGTTGATACCAGATATTTCGATACCTGCATACAAACAAGCTCTGTAATGAGCTTCGATAACGTCTCTGGCATAAACTTTACCGGCACCAACACCACAGTAGTAAGGACCTTGTGGAGCTGGGAAACCACCTCTTGGCCATCCGTAAACTTCGTCGTATTTATTAAATAGGGTGTATTCTTGCTCTAGACCGAACCAGATTTCTTCGTCCTTGTGAGCAGCAAATAATTTAGCGGCTTCGTGTCTATGATTATATTTGTTTGGAGTACCGTCGTTGTTGTAACAAGCGGCCAGGACAACAATGTTGTCACCTCTTCTGAACGGATCAGGGTAGAAAGCCACAGGCTTCAAATATATATCGGAATCGTGGCCAGGAGCTTGGTTTGTACTCGAACCGTCAAAGTTCCATTCCGGAAGTTGTTCGATAGACGTTATTTTCTTAGATAAGGTTCTACCTTTAGAACGTAAGTTACCGGTGCCATCGACCCAGACATACTCCGCTAGGATTTTACCCCTTTGGTCTAAATCTAAATATTTTTGCAATATTTGTGTTTTTTCTATCGTTGTTTCTGGCATTATGTTTATGTGTGGGTGGAGTAAATATATATTATCTTTCTATTGTGTTACTGTATTACGATATTAGATTAAAAATATTTTTATACTTCTATAATTTGTGTAATTTGGTCTTTATACTATATGAGTATAATATTTTTTTAACAGGATCTTAATGACTCCTTCTTTTGGCTATTCAATAAATAATTTATTATTATTATTATTATTGCTACTGGATAGTTGGTTTTTTATGAAGTAACAACAGAAGAGACAATACAATGCGGTTAACACTAGCATAAGAATAACTTCTGCAATACTCTAATTTACAAAAATCTGGTTTATTTATATAAGTTTTTTTATTGCTTATTTGATGATCATCTAAGAAAGAATTACTGACACTGCTATCTTAGATTTCAAATTCCAAATTCCAAATTCCAAATTTTTCAGATTACTAGTACCTGACTAGGTCATACGAAGAGAATAAGTCGTACAAAGAGGCCATGGTTTATTTTTAATTTTGTATCATCGCAGAGAGGACACCAAAAAGAAGAAAAAACTGACTCTTCTTAGTAACGCTTTAGTGAGCAATAAGAATGGACTTTCGGGGGGGACAGAGACTAATTAGCTACATAATAATAGCAAAGAAATGAATAAGAAAGCCTTGTTGAGACAGAAACCATGTCAAAAACCTTGGTTCAAAAAAATCATATGTGTGTTATTGTCATTCATGTTTTTGTTTTGATTTTGATAAGATAAAAAGAAATGCAAATGCACATCGTACGAAGAGATAACAATATTGTATCAGGATATGATCGTGGGGGTGGAGATAGCCGTAGTAAGTGGAGAGCGCATGAGAAGCGTTGGAAGATCAAATGCCGTAGCCTAGCCCGATTTGTTCCACCCAGCCTTATTGAGGGATTTTAATTTCGTGCTTAATTATTAGCTCTTCCGAGCCTGTTGCAGTGCTCCAGGGTTTCTTTTTTTAGTGCAATAAGAGGGAAATAAAATAAAGCACTCGGATGCTTTTTCGTGAACGGATGAATGGGGGGCGCTCCTAGATTCTGTCGGAGAAACGTTGGTTGTGATATTGCAGAGAACTCAGGTAGAAGGTCATCAGATTGATGGTATAGCGCCGTGTGAAAAGGAGAGTGAAACGTTTCGGGATTTATTTATTAATTAAGAGGGAAAAAAGGGGAGTGCGTGTGACGATGATCTTCTCTTCTGCAACCTCCCTCTGGACCTTGTGACTACCGACCGTTATTGCGTGGTTGATTTGATTTTGGTACCCCTCTTCTCCTCCTCATTTTCTCTTACTCGTTTTCTTTTTATTACTCACGTTTCTTTTTCTAGTGATGTGATGTGATCTCTCCACTGACCCTATGGTCTTTTTCTCGTTAAAAGTTCTTATCAATTCTGTTTGTTTACTTTTTCTTTCTCATGCGATTGCATGATTTCTTATTATTGTTTCATTTATCTTATCGTAAGCGGACATCAACATGCGCCGCTGAAAAATTACCCAGAACCGAGAACTTATATATCCTAATTAAGAATTAATTTTCTGGATTCGGGAGATTCCAAAATGGAACAAGCCTTCTTTCTTCCTTTCGTCCATTGCTTCTGTGTATGTGTAGATTGTAATCATGTGATTATCATATGACTTGTTGTTTGTAGTCACATGATTGAGTATTGTTTCTCTAGTTACTTTCATTTTGTTACTAAGCGTGTTCCTTTGTCTAGCAAGGAACAAAACGTTAAATGTCCCAGTGGTTTATTATGCTGATCTAAAATTTAGAAGAAGATCGAATACTATGACAACGTAAAACCCACATAAGATAGATAAAAAAACAATGCATAATTCGCTATACAAATTATCTATAATTGATTACTTAATTATTTTCTCTTATTTTCATACATTAATACATATTTACACTTATTTTCAATTTTCAATCTTGCCAGCGTTTTCGTTTTCCTTTTGATTGGAATATTCTTCAATGGAATACCATTTTCCCAGTTCCCAAGATGGTAAATTAGATAATGTCACCGAACCGATCCAACTCTGAATCTTACGTTCGCTATATGTTTGATTTGCAAACGTTGTTAGTTTGTATTGAGGAAACTTAATAGACAATTCTTTTAATATCCTTTGTTCCATGCCACTTATTAACGATGTGGATCCTGTCACTATAACATTAGTTAATAATAAAGAATATATTTGTTCTGCTGTCAAATGCGACATCCCACTACTTTTACCACTGCTAACATTTTGGCCTCCTCCAAGGACATTTATACTGCTGCCACCGCTATTGGCGCCACCACTACCCGACGAAACACTTGCTGCGGCTTTCTTAACAGACTTAGCTATAATTTCATTCAATCCAGAGTCTTTATTAAAGTCTGGATTGGATAATTGTGGTTGAAATAAATATTCTGACAGTAACAATCTTTCTTTGTGTTCCATAGATATAGTTTCTCTTATAATTGTATTATCATGTCTTTTCTTCAACAGGAAGTTCTTATTAGCAACTAACGGATTATTGTTCGACGCTAATGGCATACCAGTTCCACTCGACATCAACGAGGCTGCTGTATTTAATTGGAGGTCTCCACCGTTCAATTGAGCCTGTTTCATTTGCTGTAATTGCTCTTGTTGTCTCTTAAATAGCTCTAATTGTTCTTCATAATACCTTTCTAGCTCGTTCAAATCCTTCTCACTAACCTGCAACATTGTATCTTTAAACTCTTGTATCCATGTGTTCGAGTCATACCATATATCAATACTTCTGGTGTTATCCTTAGGTGTTTCTTGAGTTTTCATCTTTTCAGTCAAGAATTTCGATATTTGATAGTCTAAAAATAATCCACCAAATGTATTCTTCATGACACCATTCTTAATTACGGTACCATCTATTATGGGAGTTATATTACAACCATTGAACCCCATGTCAATGACCAAGGCTGAGCTCTTACCCATTGACAATGCTATTCCAAGAGGCTCCACAATAATTTGATACATTGGAATCTTCAACTTATCAAAAATTAATTCATTATATTTGGCAAATAATTTAGCATCAATTTCGTTATTCGGATTGTTACTGTTTCCAGCTCCATTAGATTGACCATTATTCGGATTGTTCGAGGTGTCGACAACCGATGGAATATTAATGATTAAGGGCAACTCTTGAGGATCTATTTGCAAATGTTTTTCATATATATATCTCCATTGTTTTTCAAGAGCATCCCAATTATACGGAACACCGTTAGAATCCATTATAGTATAGACATTTAATTCGCCTTCTTCACTGTTTTCTTCAATTTCATCGAACATTTCAAACGTACCAAAAATATACTCGTCATTAGCTGATGAGGACTTCTTCTGGAGATAACTGGAAGGTATAATACATTTAGGAATCTCTACATTATTGAACCCTGCTGTGGTCTTATGAGTGCCGTTATTAATTACTACACATTTTTTATAAACGTTCATCTTTTCTCGCTGTTACTGCTTTAATACTCAAATAGAAAACCTTGACAAACTGAAAAAACGCAGTACAAATATTCGATCACAGTCTAATCAGCTCAATTGATAAAGGTTCCGGGGTTCAGTGTCGTTTCCACTCTGTCCAATTCTGCAAACTGAACATGACATCGATCAATAAAAGGCCATTTTGATTTTTCAGTTAGATTTTTTTTATATCTCTTCCAATCCCAAAGGGCTCACACGTGATCATAACCATGTCACAAGCAAACAACATCACATGACTTGATGAAAGTGAAAAAAAAGTGAAATTAGAAACTCTTAGAGATTCCTAGCAAGTCGGTGAAAAAACATTCAATTTTTTCTCTTCCTTCCAGTGATTAGTGGGTTAATGGTTGGGAATTCAGTCGTTATTTAGTCAAATAATTCTTATTCTTATTCATTTTCACTTTCATTCTCATTTTTTTTTCGAATTGTAATGCTCATTAACAGAGCATCCCCTTTTGTACAAAATTTCAAGTTTTTATTTAGTAGAACAATAAGCATATCATCGTGCAAGATGTCTACCCAACCAACAACTGTCAATGCTGCTTCTAAGGCACAGCCAAACGCAGAAAATGTCAAAAAACCCAAGTTACAAGTCTCCTTGAAGACTCCTAAAGGTACCAAAGATTGGTCTGATTCTGATATGAAGATAAGAGAAAGGATTTTTACTACCTTGTCTGATGTCTTTAAACGTCACGGTGGTGTTACAATCGACACACCAGTGTTCGAATTACGTGACATTTTAGCAGGTAAGTATGGTGAAGACTCCAAGTTGATTTATAACTTGGAAGATCAAGGTGGTGAATTGTGTTCGTTACGTTATGATTTGACTGTTCCATTCGCCAGATATGTCGCAATGAACAACATTCAAAATATCAAAAGATACCACATCGCCAAAGTTTATAGAAGAGATCAACCTGCTATGACTAAGGGTCGTATGAGAGAATTTTATCAGTGTGATTTTGATATTGCAGGTAGTTTTGAATCAATGATTCCTGATTCTGAAATTTTATCTATTCTTGTCGAAGGTTTGACTTCTTTAGGAATCAACGATTTCAAGATCAAATTGAATCATAGAAAGATCTTAGACGGTATTTTCCAAATTGCCGGTGTTAAAGACGAAGACGTAAGACGGATTTCTTCTGCTGTTGATAAATTAGACAAATCTCCATGGGAAGTAGTTAAAAAAGAAATTACTGAAGAAAAGGGCCAATCAGAAGAAACCGCCAATAAGATTGGGGAATATGTCAAATTAAATGGTTCTTTAGAAGAAGTCTATAGCTTGTTAATTAATGATAGTAATATTGCCCAAAATGAATTGGCAATGGAAGGTTTGGAACAAATTGCAACTTTGATCGAATATTCCAGAGCTTTTGGTACCTCTGACTTTATTTCTTTCGATTTATCTTTAGCTAGAGGGTTAGACTACTATACAGGTTTAATTTATGAAGCTGTCACTGAAGCTTCTGCTCCACCTAAAAATGTTGAAGAATTAAAGAAGAAATCCAAGAAATCTAAAGATGATGATGCTTCTGAGTATGTTGGTGTCGGATCCATTGCCGCTGGTGGTCGTTATGATAACTTAGTCAACATGTTTGCCGAAGCATCAGGTAGAAAATCATCTCAAATTCCATGTGTCGGCATTTCCTTTGGTGTCGAAAGAATCTTTTCCTTAATAAAACAAAGAATCAACCAATCAATGAGACCAACTTCTACACAAGTGTTTGTGATGGCATTTGGTGGTGGTAAAGACTGGAATGGTTACTTAGTGGAAAGAATGAAGATTGCTAAACAATTATGGGAAGCAGGCGTAGAAACAGAATATGTTTATAAATCTAAGGCAAATCCAAGGAAACAGTTCGAGTCTGCAGAAAAATCTGGTGCGGCTGTCGCTGTCATTCTCGGTAAGGAAGAATATTTGGAGGGAAAATTGCGTGTTAAAAAATTAGGTCAAGAATTCGCAAATGATGACGGTGAGGTTATCGAGATAAACGAGGTTGTACCATACGTTCAAAAGACATTGGATGGTTTAAAAGCTGATGGTATCGATGAAGTAACTCGTTTAATTAGAAACTTGTAATATATACCTCTGTAACGTTTAAGTTGAATATATATAACGATGAAGACGATCATTGATAGATACGAAAAATGCAAATTATATTAATTTGTTTACAAGATAGATATATAGTCAAGATGCACAAAAACAGAAAACAGTATTGCTGACGTGTAACCCATTTGGAGAGCAAAGTAAAAAAATCATAATCCATCTTTTCAAAAATTGCAAAAGAAGGTAGCAGGATTAAAAACCAAGAGCGCCTTTCATCATGTCTTTACCTGTATCCTCAATAGCATCGTTTAAACTTTGACCAACGGCTGTAGTGTAGTCATCAATGCTCGTCTCCACAGCATCCCACTGAGTCTCTATTGCCCTTGAAATATCTCTTAATGGACCGTAATTACTAGTCCTCGATCCTCTAGTAGGCTTAACATAATGAGGTTTAGGTGATCCCGTCATTGAATCATCAGAACGTACAGAGACTGTCCCCTTAGCAATAGCACTCTCCTTGAACTTCGAAGGGGGTCTCCTAGAACCCCCCAAAAGCTCATCTAATTGGTCTCCAGAACAGAACACTGTACCCCTAGCCCATTGTAGAGAATTCACTTGAGGTCTAAATGGTATTTTTAAACCAGGATTATAGAGGCTGTCAGAGTTCAATTTCCTATCATTACAATAGGACATATTCAATCCCGTAGCCAATTCATTAACAACTGATACTAGAAGGGCTTGACAATGAGACACTCTTACCACTATATCACCATTTCTAAGAACTGACGATTCCTTAGCAAAGCGTGCTTGCACCTGATGTTTCATTTTCAAAGAAGAAATTTCCTTTAATTCAGGAAGCGAATATACTTTAATAGAACCACTAATCTCTAAGGTAACAAATACTCCAAGGACTTTTTTCTCACCTTTGTTATTAATATGTGGAATGAATGACGGACCACAAGTTGCCAAAGGATATTTGTATGTTTTGTGAACTTCCCTGGATTTTCCAGGTTGCAACACACGAACATCATTACTACCTGTTACCGCTATATGACCGCCAATAGGAATACCATTTCTCAGTTCTTTCATCTTTGTCATTGTAGCATGACATAGTGAGAGACCATCTTTTGTAAAGGACTCAATACTAGTTATAGGACCTTGTTCATTCGTTCTGATACATTCAATATATTTTAATCTAAATCTACCACTAGCATCAGGCAAAATTTTAAAGGTAATCAACTCCCCATAATCCGTACCGCAAAGCATCAAAATACTTGAATAATTATCATTTCCAAATTCCATAATAGCGAATTCGATTTTAGTAACGCAATCACCCTTTGAATTTGGAATATTCCTTACGTTATCTAAATAAATTACAGCAGGTCCTCTTCTATCTATGACAGCAATTGTTCCCTCCTGGTAGGCAATAGCCACAAACCCAATGTTACTATTTTTGACAGTAGAAGTTGGTCCTCTTTTTAAATTAACAGCAGTACTTGGCATAAAACCTTGTCTGATATATTCTGGGGACCTGTCTCTTACATCAATTAACATTTCCTTGGATGCATCTAGTGAAAACCTTCTAAACTTCAATTCTAAGTCTTTATCTTTGGTCTTAAGTTCAGGATCATAAAATTGATTAACCTCAAATTTGAATAGAACAACATCACCATTCTCTACTGCTACTGTCAATTCTAAAGTTTCCGCAGCTAAAGATATGTCACTTACCCCAATACCCGTTCCTCTATTCAATATTCTTCCAACACTAACCTCAAACACACAAGCAGTATCTAATTCATTGTGTGAGGCATCAAATAATCTTACATTTCCGTTTGTATGTCCAGTGACCAACACCGATCTAGCTTCATTAATACGGGGTGATTTTTTTGCTGGTTGACCTCCTTTCAAAATGTAGTCATTAGTTTTCGCAGATGACTGCATCCCTAACCATAAGCTCTTTGGAATGGATTCAGAGACTGATTTGGTAGTTGCTGGTCTCACCCATAATAAGTTCTGAGGAAGAATTGTTGCTTTATATGTAAACGACCCACTAGGATATAACAGAGTAGCCAGTTCTCCATTTTCCAACAAGATTAGCACGACACTGGGATCATGACACCCATTAAAATATGGAGACACCTTAGGAATTGGTAAAAAATCCACTATTTTAGATCTATTCATCATTGGTATCAGTTTTTGGGCTTGTAAATTAGAATAGTATTTACTCATACCATCGTAAGAGGTAAGGGAATACAGAGGTGTACTTCCCAGATTAATAATAGCTAAAGTTTGACTGATTGGATTCTTTGGTAGAGGACCATGTGTAATAAATAAAGAAGTGTATTCAGGGTTATTTTGACACATCCATGCTACCTTCACAATTCTCGGAGTATCACCCAGAGAATCCCTGACCAAGTTGGGGTCAGGTTTATGTATATTAGTTTCAAAGACAGTCCTTGCTTGAATTAATTTTCCTGTATTAGCGTCCCAAAATACCAGCGAATTGTCATCATGCACAGTCAATATGTGCAACGAGTTTGGGTGGTACAGTGATTGAATAACATTTGGAACTCTAAGGACATCAATATTACCAGACAGATCTCCACCTGGTGCAAATGGAGGTAGTTCATAAATAAAACTTTGCTTAATATCTTGTTCGACCAAAGAATACGTAACAGTCACCCGTTCGTAAGATATTAAAATGGTACCTATGTCTCTTGGATTCCACTGAATGGAGATCACTGATGACAGTTTATCCTTAGGGAAAAATCGACTCTTTTGTAAATTTTCTATACGTACATCAGATAGTTGGTCTCTATCTATATCATATATTAGTACTGCACCACTTTGTAGACCTATGAGCATCCAATCTAATGATGGGTCGGTATCAATGCAAGTTACTTTGCCTGGTGTAAAGAATGTGCTTAGTAATGTTTTAGAATATAACGAAAAAACGAGAACGACATCTTTAGAATCGATCACAACGAGATAAATGCCTTTAACAAATCTCAATTCCTTTATTGGACCTTTAGATTCTAAATTGAAGACTACTTCAACATTTTGTTTACCAAACACATGAATATCACCAAATTCAGTGGCTACAGCCATTAAACTCTGCGAGTGCTCAAAAGCTATTTTACAGATGCGACCATTCATGCCATATCTACTAATCTCTGAGATCGAAAACATCTTAGAGTTAATACTTTGGGGTATAACATCGGGTACTTTTACAGACTTTATCTTGCTGGACATACTGTGCAGCTTTTTCTTAGACTTAAACATGATTCTATGGGTATTGTTTTATATCGTATAGTCTAGAATGAATAGTGAAGCTTGGATAATTGGTTTTATTTTGTGTGTAGTTGAACTCCCTAGTTCGTATTATATTAGTATAGTAAATCTAAATGATTTTAAGAATCTTAAAAGCTGAATATCCTAAGGGAAAAAATAATTTCTAAGCGAGAAAAAACACACACACATGTGGTTCACCCAAATGGAAATCAATGGGACCGATTTACAAGAAGCAGGAAATAATATATATATATATATATCTATGTATACTTAGTATTCTCAAAATAGATCCAGTGTCCATCTATAGCTACAACTATTGAAATAAAATACATACATAATAATTAGTTATTTCATATTAGAAAGAAGATATCTCAAGTATCTCTGATCCTTGTCAGAAATTGCATCATCTTCGATCTCACTTAACCCTTCATCTTCCATCAAGTATCGAGCCTTCCAAGGTATTTCTTTTACCTGATATTCTCTGTTTCCGTTGCTGTTCTTGCTTTCGACAATAAACTCTTCCTTTAAGAACTTTGTGAAATCGAGAGAGTCTGCTTTCGCTGTAAGATTAATGATAAATGATCTAACTTTCGATACTTGTACCATGACAACTCTGTTGGGTAAGGGAGAATTGTCTAAGGCTGAAAAAAATACTTCCCAGTTATTTGTAAACTCTTTAAGAGAATCGCACTCGGCCAACTCACATTTATCCAATTGATCCTTTAAAGGTGTATCCATTACATTTTTCTTTAAAGCCCTATAATACTCTGCCCGCAAAAGCTTATTCATCATTATCGATTTAACGAAATAAATATCTGGATATTCTACAATATCTGCAATCTCCTTTTTTATTCTGACCAAAGAGTTTTGAACTTCAGCTCGTTTTTTTAGAATAGGAATAAACTCTTTCACTCGATGTAAGTCGCGCAATAACATATCACTATAGTCAATTCGTTGCTTCAGTTCATCTGGAATTAAGGCATTATATGATGAATTATCAAATATTTTAACAAGAGGAGCGCCTCTCTTAAGTTCTCTCTTCATTGACCAATATTTACAAACCATATACGAAAGATCCATACCCCCTTTTGTGCCTAATCTATCAATAAGCTCTCTAACTATATCTGCAAAATAATTAGGTGCAACAGGCGTTCCAATATCTGTTTGCCACGCATTTTTCTGATGCTCGAGCTTGGTGGATGCACCATTAATTGCATTAGAAAGAACGGTGGAACCAGTAGTGCTTTCGGAAAAGTATCTTCGTACCTTCGCAAGCCCTTTAGAACAGTCTGGCCATCCGGGTGGTGAATGTTTATGGCAAAACGTTTGCAATGGATGTCCAGAACTGAATGAATTAGACGCCATTTCACTTATCGAAGCACCGCACCTACTCATATAAAGCCCAGCTCGTCTAGCACAGGTAACATGATATGCAGCAAAACAATTTTTCTGGACACATTGTATACATGCACCGACCTTTAATTTACATATGTAACAAACCAATTTCCACCTTGATTTATTGACGTTATCAATTCCTTCAATAGGTTCCATGTAATGCAAATTGGCGAAATATAACTCAGGGATCCACAAGCCACATAATACATGGGCCCATGAGCCCGTATCTGTCTGTTTAAATGCCCCAGTATGGCTTGGGCATGCCAAACATTGAACTTTTCTATTTCTGAAAACTAAACATCGGCGGCAGAGCCATTGTCCCTCAGGAATAAACACAATACCATAACATTCTTGATGGACTGCCATGTCACAACCATCACAAAATACAATAGCATTAGTGGATACACTTTCCGTATCGTTACATACTGCACAAGCTTGATCTATAGAGTATCCTGTCCCATCATCGGAGCCAAATAAGTCATATTGACGTTGGGATTCTTGTAATTCCCATTCATATATTCCATGATTACCAGCTACTATAGACTTTGACGGTATCTTCTTTTCTAAACGATTCCATTCTATCTCCAAGACTGTCATAATTATCTCGAAGATTTCGTGTGTTATGGTATTTTCACATATATTTTGATTCAAATAATTTATGTACAATTCATCCTGTTCGTCCATATCATAGGTTGGCCGGAAACTAATTAAATTCTTTGATATATTCTCGATGGAAGAAATGGCATTTAATTGGTCTAAAGTTGGCGCCAAACTAATTTTATTGAATTTATTTAAATACGGTGCTGATTCCGCATAAAATAATTTTCTTTTATAAACATACTTAGAATATCTCGTCTTCTTATTACTCTTAAAATATCTTTCTACAATATGCTCAGACGTTGCTGATGGTTGTTTATTTTTGTGACTATTTAGATTATCTAATAGTATCTTTGATTTCATAACTTCTAGTTCATGATTTGTTGTCAGGAGAGGTTCTAAAGTCGTGACCCCATTAAATATCAATTGCTTACAGCGCACTCGAGGATTATGTAGCGACAGTACATTCTCTGCACAATTTGTGGTAAAGTCAACTGCATCGCTGGTATATAATTTTAATAAAGTATCTGAATTTAAAGTTGGGTAAAAATCTTGAAAGTGCTTTTCCTCTCGAAGTTTTGGCCCATCATCCTTGGAAGTTCTTCCCATTGTTTATATTATGTTTGTGGTCTTATTACTTTTATAGATGTATCTAAACATTCAGTCATTAGATAACGTTACGAACAAAGGGAAAAAAGATGAAAAAAAAAAAAAAACCAAGCAGATACAGAACAGAAGGGTAAATCTTGAAAACTAATTGTTAGTTATATAATACAATGACTATTAATGTTAACCTTTCTTTGTACTATTCTTCGCAAAATGTGTCGTTATCTTTCAACAACTCTGCCCTCAAATAACCTTTAAACTTCTAATGTTTACTTTTTTTTAGTTTATTTCACGATTGTTTTTTTTCTATTGCCCGAAATGTTCACAATCCACAATTTCGCTATCTGAAAATCAGCTAAATGAAAGAAGGGCATTCCAGATTCAGCCGTTTGTTTCAAACCACAACTAATCAACGTTCCATACCTGATCCCCTTATTACGGCAAACTGCATTGACGCACTTGCGTCAAAACTAGGAAAAAGAAGCAAAAACAATAAAAAAAACAAGAAGAATAAGAATATAGCTTAATGATGAGTACGAATATAAACATATATAAAAGTGTGAGATATGAGTAGATCTGGGGCAATGTGTATGTATAAAATCCAAACTACTGTAATAATGAATATGATATCGGAATATAATAATAATATATGAATGCCAAAGGAATCAAACCTGTTTGAGAAGTTCCTTTTATGCAATTTCCTCATACCTAGGAGGTTCTGTGATAAGATCAAGAGGATGATTTGACAATTCTGAATGTAACAGAGGGCTTACCACATGATTACGAGGTACCGTATTTGAAATTGTGGAGTAACTTCTTCTTCGTAATTCTTGAGCTGCACCTCCAGCAATGTTAATACCATTATCAAAAATATAGTTATTAGGGAATGGGCGATCTAAAGGTATTGAATCGTTATTCCCAAGTAAACTGTTGGGATTAGTATTATTATAGCCGATAAATGGGTTACTAAATTGCCTTGGCCTATTTTGAGTTGAATATAAACTAAATTGCTGTTGGGCCAAATCATCATTTTCGGTAAATGAAGTAACAGGTAGTACCAATGGGGTAATGACAGGGGTTTGGGGAGCGGAAGTTATAGCTTCCTCAAAAGTTGGTGGCGACAAAGTAATGTCTGAATTTTTTATAGCTACCTCATAAGATGGCAAAATAGTATTAGAATTATTACATTCTTCCGATACAATACAAATTGGGGTATCAATAACAATATCATGATATTTTTTCACTTTAGAACCATGCTTAACTGGTCTACAAACTCTAATTAGGACTTCCAAACTATGTTTGCAACGAATATTCTTGAAATTATTACAATCTAAATATAAACCTCTCTTTGCATTGTTGAGTTTTGCAGTATGTTTAACTTCATTACCGCCTTGAGTTTGGATTTTGCAATCTTTAAATTTCTGTAAGAGTACCTTATCGCTAATATCTTCATTGTGAGATAAGCATGACGGAATTGATAGTATCGATGAGGATTTTGAAGGTTGTCTATTTGATGGTGACAAAGAAGGTAAAATAGAAAAGATACTAGGACGTCTATTGTTATTATTAGTATTATCATTTGTGTTGCTAGGGGAAAATGGATTATTAATTGGCGTATAATGATCAATCCCATGAGGTGGCAAATCTCTCACATATTTGGAAGAATCGTTTGATTTTGGAAAGAACAATTTTGCTTCAATAGTTAAAGGCTCACAAATTGGCAACACCTCATTTGATTCTGATTCAACAGTGCTATAAGCTAATAAATTTTCATCGATGCAGTTGGAAACCACTTCTTCTCTTAAAGCTGAATGACCCAATTGTTTAGGTCTAATTTCCAACAACCTCAATCTCCTTTTCGAACCAGCCGAAGAGTTAAATTCATCTGCAAAATGTCTATATTGACTTGTGGAAAATTGATCGATCTGACTTTGCCTAACCTTGTGGTCTTTACTAAAGTATTCTATTGACTCAGTCACGTTGACTCTGATTCTTTTAACGGCGAGATTTTTCAAAACTGGGGCTAATTGGATTTTCAATGGTATTTCTGAATTTAAGGGTATGAATTTTTGTGCTAGCGAAATCTCGTAGTATAAAGAGTCGTTCCAAATTTTACTACCAAATAAAGGTCTGTTGATCTCGTTGGACACGTAATCTGGTGGTGTTTTGACGATATTTAACGAGAAATCCTCCAATAGATCGTTCGGATCATTGAGAATGGAAGAAGAAGAGGCGGAGGAGAAGGAAGTTGAGGAAGAAGTGGATGACGAGGAAGTTGAGTTGTTGCTAGATCCTGCTGAATCCGTTAATTCCAAAGAGTTAGGATCTAGGAATTTTGTTGCCAACCTTAAAGAATATTTAATTTTCCCCGATGGGTAAATGGAAGAAGGAGGCATATTGTTATTGAATAAGATGGGACAAATAAAGACGTAGTCACCCGGAGAGAAATGCTGGTTGTCCGAGTCGATTAAATACTTATTCAGATTCTCCTTCTGTCTGTTCAGATTTAAATAGCTAATATTGCTTGATTTTTTCTTCTTGAAAACTTTAGTGGATCTTTGAGTAGATTCGTAATCAAGATGGGTCCCACTATCGTCGCAGTTGTTGTTGATAATTTCATTCTTGTTGTTGATGTTCGAAGGAATGAATAGATCGAAATTTTTGGAAGTCAGGGACCAACCAATGGACCCCAGATTATAATTTTCCTCTTTGTTGGGGATGTTCAGCAGATTGGCCTTATTTAACCAATAAACGCTTACCGTGGAGAGCAAGTCCAGCCTTATTTTCTTCATGGATGTAGGTTGTTTAAACGAGGCAATCAATGCTATGACTAACGGTGTGGTATTGACGGAGCTTTCGTCCGCTGTTGTGCTCGAGGCGCCATTGCTCTCCTCTGGCATGTCCACGGCGGCTGCGGCGGCGCCCGAGAATATGTTATCAATATCCGTGTCCAAAGACGCGAAGTGTTCGTTTCTGACGCCCGCGAGCTCTGTGTCAGAAGATCTCTTCTTCTTGGACTTAATGGTAGGGAGGAACAACGACTGGCCTGTCATGGCTATTGAGAATACAACGTTGTTTTTCATGCAGAAAAACTTTGGAGGAAGAAATCCCTTGGAGGTGAGATACTCGGTCAAACACTCATTGGATAATTGGTTGAGCGGCGAGCTCCTTGTGGTGGACAGACTAGACCTTCTTCTCTTGGACAGGTCTCCCTGGTGTCCGCTGTTGTTAACAGTAAAGCTATCGGCGAAGCTATTCTTTCTGTACTTCATACTATGTGTGTGTGAGTGTGGAGTCGGAGGGGACAGCGATGCGAAGATGCGATTTGATTAATGAGGAATTAGATAATGAGAATATATAAGAAGGGACAACAGCTAAGAGAGCCATACATATATATATATATATATATATGTATATGTGTGTGTGTGTGTGTGTGTGTCTGCGACCAACTACAAGGTGCGGGTGATAGAGGGTGATAAGATCTTCAAGAAAGCCTGTATATATAGCATGAGAGAATAAAGGAAGATTGGGACTTATACCACTGCTATTACACACAGACTCCTATCCGAGCACATAGGAAAGTCCTGTATTAAGTATAACAAGTGAGCTTCGGGGAATCGACTTGCGAACATTATGCTATGAACCAATCTATGAAGATATGGGGACGGACAGGAAAAGTCCCGATAGCGGTGCTGCTGCGAGGTCTCCTCCCACGAACGCTCTCAGTGGGCGGTGCGTCCCAGCGCCCGACCGACGGACGACGGATTCGTTGTAGGCGGAAGTGAAATATCTTGGAGGGTGTGTGTCCGTCCCCTTTTCGGTTTGTCTGAGTGTCTCTCCGGGCACAGAAAAATGCGCGGGGGGCGGGCGGTGCAAGCTTCATAATACAGGTCTCGGTGCTATACACCGTGCGAGGATTCTCGGGGGCGGAGGGGCGAGGGAGAGGCCCTACAATAGCTAATATTGCTGCTACTGCTACCGGAGATACACCGTGAATTATGTTATCACCTCACACAGGCCCGATTGAATTCCTTTGGGTCGATGATCGCACCGACATCATGTATATTTAGAAATAAAGGGGTTTGTCCCGACCGCGTTGTGTTCTGTCCTGCGCCGGCCTCTCGGGCATCGGGCGACGGCCACATAAAGCGGCGCGCCTAGTTGCCCTCTTCGTTCCTGAATCTAGAACTTCGCGGCCGCCTCGGGAACTAGGATGACACTGCACGTGAGTGTCATCTGAGCAACAGTCGTGTTTTTTGGCAACGTGATCTCGTTCTTCTTCTTCTTCTTCTTCTCTCCCCCCATCCCGATCTTGGGAACTAAACGCAACCTGACAAAAAAATATAATAATAATAATAATAATAATAATAATAATGGCAGAAGTTGTGTGTTAAGGCGTAGCTTCACAGAAGCCCTCGGGCCGACTGCATCTATCGTTTTCCGCACACATCCCTGTCGTTCGCTGCGCTCTCACCACACACATATTCGTACTCACTCACTCACCCACACTGCAGCGTCGCGATGGTTGCTTCATCTTTGAAATCTTTTATCAAGGACGTCAGAAACGCAAAGACTCTCTCTGAAGAGAAAATCATCATCACCAAGCAGTCCGCCAAAATCAGAACAAGACTCAGAAATGACCATCTGTCCCAATCCAAAAAAAGAATCAATATCTCGAAACTGCTGTATCTCTATATCTTGGGCGAGAAGACGCATTTCGCACAGGTGGACTGCATCAACTTGATCGCGTCCGACTCGTTCATCGACAAAAGATTGGGGTATCTGGCCATCATGTTGTTGCTGGACGATAACGACTCCAATGACTTGCTCACGCTGCTGACCAATCTTTTGCAAAACGATATCAACAACCCCAACCAATATGTCGTGTCTCTGGCATTGACGACGCTGGGTGCCCTGACTTCCGGCGAATTGGCCAGAGATCTGTTCCCCAATGTCAATCGGGTGTTGGAAGTGAACTACAACCAGCCTCTGATCTCCAAGAAGTGTCTGCAATGTCTGGCAAAGCTCATTAATAAGGATATTTCGTTGTTGGACATAATAGACTTGGAAATCATTTCCAAGATTTTGTCCGACCACACAAGCTGCACTCACGGTGTGTTGCTAGGTATATTGAAATTATTCCAATCAATCCTGGTCATACTGTTGCTCCCTTCAACCTCAACAGTCGATATTAGGTCCTCTCATGATTACCTAACCAAGTCGTTGTCCTTATTTTTACCCCAGTTTTTAACTCGTTTACAAAATCTGAATTCCAAAAACTTAGAGTCCGCTTACGACGTCCAAGGTATTTCGGACCCCTTCTTACAATGCGAATTGATCTACAGCATCTCCCTTTTCTTCCAGTACGGTAAAAAATTCAATCTAAAGAATGACATCCTCTCTTATAACGACAGATTATCCGATATATTAACTCACGTCGCCACAAACACTAACTCGGAAAAGGGCAGTGGTCAGGCCATCCTTTACGAAACGGTAAAGACGATATTTATCTTAAATTTAAATAAACCTTTGAAAGTTCTGGGTGTCAACGTCGTCGCTAAATTCTTAAATGGTAAAGACAATAACATCAAATACGTTGCATTGGATTTGCTTTTAAAGATTGTATCATTGGAGCCAAAGACTATTAGCAAATACGAGTCTTTTATAACTAAATGTTTAAAGGACCCAGATCACTCCATTAAATTGAGAGCGTTGAATTTAATCTTTGCAATTTTAAACGACTCAAACTATTCAAACCTTGTCAACGAACTAATTAATTATCTTCAAAATTCTAATATTTACGATTTCAGGGATTTAATAACATTGACCACAACTAAGTTAATAGATTTCTTCGATAACAATCACAAGATCGACGAAAATTGGAAATTAACAGTATTATTCAAAATCATTAAACTAGTGGGTTCAATCATTCACTTAGACAAGATCAATGACGTATTGTTAATGATCAATAACGTCAACGATTTAACCTACAAAACTAATGCAATTATCAAAATCCTGGGTATAAGTTTAGATCGTGATAAATCTTTGGATATTAATGACGATAATATCGGCTGGAAGTTAATTACAATATGGTGTATTGGTGAGTATTCAGATTTGATTCTATCAACTTCATCTTTAGACTCTAAAATCATCAATCCTGTCTCAATGACAACTTATTTACTAGAAAGAAATTCAGAATTCACAAGATCCAAAAATTCGATAATGATTCATTATATT
Source organism: Cylindricascospora bacillispora (assembly GCA_030573655.1). NCBI lineage: Eukaryota > Fungi > Ascomycota > Saccharomycetes > Saccharomycetales > Saccharomycetaceae > Cylindricascospora > Cylindricascospora bacillispora. The sequence continues at coordinate 5,415 of JAJMDR010000008.1, read as the reverse complement.
TTAACTGCTTCATTGAAATTATCTACCAAGATTGATCATCCTAAATATATCGAGAAACTAAGGCAATTGATTATCAGTCATAATCACGATTCAAACTTGATTGTTCAACTGAAAAGTGTTCAATATGAAATCATATTTAACCAGCCTTTGGAGGTTAGGAAATCTATCATGGAGGCAATGCCCAAGTACACAAAGCCTATCGATAATAGCGATTTGTTAATGAGTGATCCAACTGACAAGGATCAACATAAGAATGATGGGGATGCTGATCATAATATCAAAGAGGTTCTATTGGATCTAATGACAAGTGATACTAAAAATGATTTAAGAACTTCTGATCTCTTAGCAGATGTCCTATCAAGCAACACAACCAAACCAACCACCAAGGAAACAATTGAACTACCTGTGACGGCAACCAAAATCCACAACAATGAAAACCTAGAAGTATTTATTCATCTACTTGATCTTTCACAAAGTACTGCCAATTTTGAAATTTATTTTAAGTGTCAAAATGAAAAATTAAAAGACTTGAAAACTTTTTGTGCTGTGCCAAAAAATCAAAAATTGACATTGGGTCAAATTCATAGTGGGAATAATCTTGAAGTCAACCAAATTACTAAACAATCCTTAAGAATTGAAGGTTCTGGTAAGATAAAATTAAGAATAAAATTAACTTATTTCAAAGAAGGTAGTGCTTCAACTCTTTTGACAGATCAATTTGATTATAAGATAGATCAAGAAATTTGAATATATGTTCCCACTGTGTATATAAAATTGGATAGATTGAATATTTATCAATATATATTTAAAAGGGGCATGAATCACAGCCCACCCTCCCCCCTCACAGATTGATTGATTGATTGATAGATAGATAGTAAAAAAATGAATAAAATAGAATAAAAAAAAAAGTACGTACATAGATAAATACATATATACCTAGACTACTCTATACCGGTAAGCCTGCTTTAAGATTTGTTTATTGGGAGTGAACTGAAGCACCTGTAGATCTTGCACTTGCTTCATTGATAGATTGTTTAATTTCATCACTCTTCTTTTCAATACGTGGGATGTATTTATCAGTAACTGGAAGAATAACACGGTTGTAAACCAAAGTTGCACCACCAGTTTGTGGTAAGGCAATGTACAATAAGAAAATAGTCTTCAAGAACCAATAAAATGGAACTAAAAACAAAATGGTCTTGGACCAGAATTCTAAAACATTTAGGAAAGCAAAGACAATCCAGTAGGTTAGCAATTGAGTGTCATCAGCTGTGGACTTTGTCTTTAAGGCTAAGATAGAGAAATAAGCTGGAAGAATGAAACCAATAAAGTTGGATAAAATTTCACCAACACCACCAACATTAATGAAAATCAACAATAAATAAGTCACAGCACCACCAGAGGCTATGTATGATTTTGGTAATTTGGTTTTGTTTTCTAATTGTTGCAAAACTTGGTTGTTCGCAAATTTCTAATCAAAAATAATTAAAAACCAGATCAGGATGTAAAGAACATTGACCTAGGTTTTGTTTAAACAATATGTTAGTAAGAAAAAAACCATAGATAATAGATTGATTTAAATGAAACTATAATTGTTACGTACGGTATCAAATTGCTTGAATTGGTCTTGGATATTGGATATAATGTCGGCCATTGCACTAGATGTATACTTAGTTGTGTTCAATTGAATCAAATAAGAAGTTGAGGTAGAATTATTTGAAGAAAACCCATGAATCTCTCCTAGAAGGAACTTTCCAATTATATAATAAACTTGTCGACGCCTTTATTTTTATAACATTTTTGTGATGGATTTTTCTTCCATTTTCGATTCCCTCCTTCCTCCTCCTACCTGTTCTTTATTTTCCGATACGAGGAGAAAATCGCTTAACCCTTCGAGAAATTTTTCATTCTTTCAAGCGAAAAGACCGTTAATCAATTTTCGTTATTCTCTCTGTGGAAGAAACGAATAAAGCACAGTGCAGTCGAAAAATCGAATAGACGGTCCTTACATTAGTTGCTGCCCCTAAATTATCGAGGCAGCATATTTTGGGACCATCTCAAGGGAAGCTGTCAACTTGCATTTATAAGGAACGTAAAGCATTCTGTAAAAGCGATGATATCGAAACGAACGTCGCCAGTGACGGTCTCTTGGCCTGCTGATTAGGTAGGCTCTACGTTATTGTTTGCGTACTTCTAGTTAAAAGACCTGGAAGAGCGGATATATTAAGGATTTGTGTGAAAATCTGTCTCAGACAGAACTGACATATGATATGGTCGATGAAAGAGGCAAAGCTAGCTTAATCGGCAGAATACAGTTGCCAGGAACAGTCAATAGAACAGTTTGTAGAACTATTTTACTGCTGTGTATTTTTTTGGCATGGTTTATTTCTTTGTTAGCTTAGTATCGTTGTTACAAGAGCACATGGTAGCAAGACAATTACACCCTACCAAATACACCCAGAACCAATGATTTTGATAGGAGAGTTTTAGGTAGGTCTTGAAAAAATATCAAGGAGGCTATCTTTAGTATATGACCAGTCAAGCGACGCTAATTCAATCATTCCTTCAAAAACCAGTAATGAAAGTCTAGATCTATTTATGTATATGTGCTTGAGTCACATATAAATGCTCCAGTTGGCATTGAGCCCTTCTGAAACTAATTGAATGCATTGCATATTAAGTAAAAGAAAATCGTTGGTTTATTTCAAAAACATTCATGTAAGATATATACGCATATATATATATATATATATATCGATTTCCTGATTTCCTTGTTTATTGATTAAGAATCTATTGGATTTAAACCATTAATTTTTCACCCGAGTTCCTATTGTTTTTAACATCGTATATCAATTGTGGAACACTAGCTAATCCATTCTTAGACATTTTGATTGGGATATGATGAATTTCACCATTATCGATCTTGCCAGTAATAAATTCGACGAATTAGATCTAAAGGGTATATCGACACCAGCAACCGCATACAGTAGAGTTCCGGTGAATTTGACGTTAGCTCTTCTCCTTTATGGTTCTATATTATCGATGGCCAAACCTGTCAATTGGCAGAAAGTAGCGTCGGCTGTTTTAGCACCACATTCGTAGACTTGTTTAATAGTGTCTCTATTAATTACACAATCAACGAAATACTAGATGTTATCATAGTTAGATGTGATTTGTTCAACAATATCTGCATCGTGATAATCATAAATTTCATCAGCACCATATTGTTTTAAGATGGCTTCGTACTTTTTGGAAGCTACAACGATAATCTTTGAGTAAGCATTCGACTTATTAGCTAGTTGATCAAAGGTTCACCCACAGCGGTGGCACCACTCCAGAACAAGATTAGGAAAGCACGTTGTAGCATCTTTGGCTCTCATTCCAACCTATTTTTGAAAATATAGACCAAAACGTGGTCTGCAGTAATTAATGAAACTGGAAAACTAACACCTTCCTCAAAGTATTTGACAGTTCCTTCGGACAACTTTGCAGAAGTCGGAGCAGATAACAATGGCCTATTGGGCTTTCTGAAAGCTAGCATGGAATCGACTGCAGCATATTCGGCAAAGGCACCATTGTCTGGACGTCTGTTACTAGCACCCTGAACAATCCCGTATATGGTGTCACTCAATTTAATTTGGTGGTATCAACGTCCGAATCAAGTTTAACGATATCACCACCGACATCACAGCCTAATATGGAACTTTAGGACCCGATTTCAAATTCTACGTGTTTCTAGTCTGTTGGGTTAGCAGCTACAGCTCTAGTCTTAACAAGGACTTCAGTTAGTTCTAATTCGGGAACTGGGATACCCGCGATAACAACTGCTTTCATATACAATGGTACCGACATAGTTGATGGCAATTTTGTATAAGCACATGATTTATTAGAATGGCATTTGCTTCTATTTCAGTATACAACATATGACAACAAGTGGAAAAGTATGAACGCTTTAATTGGAAATAGAGCTGCTTTTTAAAACTTTACACCGTTGATAAGAATATTAGGTAATATAGTTTTCAAGCAACGTTGATTGTAACCGCAAACTCAAAGTTCTACTGCTTTCCAGGAAATAAGGGAATTTCTTACGTACAATTCATGATATTCATTGGTGGTAGGTAGTACACTACAAGCACTCATTATCTATTTCTGGATTTTTGACATAGATGCTTGTATGCAGTAGTGTGGATTGATTTCGTGACTGCGAGACCTGGCTAGTGAAATCCCTCAGTAAGCAATGTCTCCCCTCCAACAATCCCACTTTTACCATTGACACCATAAAAAAAATAACATCGTAGAAAACAACAGCATTTACAAACGTGCACACCACCATTCATGTCACTGCTGACACCGAAATTGGAGGTTTCTTCCAGTTTGAGAAGAACTTAGGTAATATGCCAATTTAAGTTTCACATTTTGAGAGTCACTTTGTACGATTGGCTCAGCGATCTGCACTGTCCAGTGCACACCAGATATAGAAAAACAGGAATAGTAAAAGGACTATAGCACGAGACAAGGGACAGAGTCTAAATAACACAATCATCATGGTGGTAATAATTTGTTCAGCTTGATTCGTGGCTTTTTGGATATTTTTTTCCTCACGACCTGTAGGATTGGCGACGGCGACGGAGAATCAACCACTGTGTTAGCTTGCTTGCCCTTGAGTAATCGTCTTTGTCTTTTTTCAAATTGGGTAGAACTATCTTCCAAATATTTTTCTAATTCATTATCTTTATTAATCGCTTGTTGTTTCAATGCTTGATAAAAATTTAGCTCTTCAGATGAAACACGCGTGTGACTCTCTTTTTCTTTAAGTAAAGAGTTGTATTGGGCTTGCTTCTTGATGGCATTGGTTCGAAGTTGATCTCTTAGCGTTTTACGGTTTTTTTGTCTCCTTATTTCTTCAACTTTATTTGTTCGGTTTATCTCTTCCTTCTTCTGTTGTTCAATGTTACTCCTACCTTCAGCAACAAAACGAATTTTATTACTTGACTGACTGCTAATACTTACCTCTTCACCTTTGGCCATGGTTGCTAACCTAGGTCTGTGCTTGTATGTATCTCTAGTTTTGAGGATTCTAGCTCATCACTAATTAAATTTGATTCTCTTGTATGAAGTTGCCAGTTTGTAATCCTATACTATGAAAAAATTAATCACACATTTTCTGCATATTAACGCATCTGAAATAGTTTCACAACCCTTCCATCAGTTTATTAGCGGATTTAGCTCAGTCGGGAGAGCGCCAGACTGAAGTTTCCTATCAAACTTTGTCATCTGGAGGTCCTGTGTTCAATCCACAGAATTCGCATTTAAATTCATATGAATTTCCATTTTCCGCGGATTTAGCTCAGTCGGGAGAGCGCCAGACTGAAGTTTCCTATCAAACTTTGTCATCTGGAGGTCCTGTGTTCAATC